>NW_010578203.1:43711-65761 GCF_000705375.1 Tinamus guttatus | reverse complement strand
ATATATTTTACGAACACCCTTGTAGATACTCTAGCTTTTATCCATTTTTTAAAAACATTTTGTACAGTCACAAAAATAACTTTCCTCATGATTCACAAACAAGGGAGAACATAGATAACTTCAAAATACGAAAGGCACCATTTCTGAATCCATTAACAGACTCCTATGTTTGTACATCATAAGTCAGCACAACAAATAGGAGGAATTACACAGTATCAAACAATGAAGAGCTGGGGGGAAAGAAAGCAACAAATGGACTAAGAGTGTTTGGAACATAAACACAGACAAGTGGAAGGCAATCATTTTCAATTTGCTGCTTATGCACCAGAAAAAAAGATTAATTTACTTGTTCACTTTGTTCACACAGATAAAGGAACAACCAATTTTGAAAACAGAGATTTTTTTTTTTTTTTTTTTGCAGAGGGGAAGAGGGGACAGGAAAAGAGCAGCTGATAATTCTTAATGTGCTTTTAAACATTGTAAGCAAAGGCAATGGAAGAAAAGGATTTGAAGAGAACAGTCAGATAGCAGGAATAAATGCAACAGGACACAGAAGGCAGGGAAGGAAGGTGAAAGCTCCTTGATAGAAAAGACCAATGAAACAGGGGGGTACAAGGGATTGCAGTTTGAAGGAAGCACAGCAGCTTCTGCCTACAGCACAGGCAGGTAGCTGAGCAAAAGAAATGCAGTAAGCAAGGCAGAAGAGGAAGGAGGAGATACGTAGCTAATGCAAATGGTACGACAAACAGCGGCAGGAACAAAAAAGCCAAAAGCAAGGCACAGGAGGCATCATGTCATCCCAAGGGGAATTTACGATGTTGGAGCGTCATAAACCATTTGAGGAATGATCTATGTATGGCACCATGCTGGAACCAAGGGAAGCAGCTGTTTCTCTTTCCAGTACAGTTATATAGCAGAAGTAGCCAAGAGGGACAACTCCTAATGCCAATGTATAAAATGATAAAAAGGCACAGCACATCGCATTTTTCATCACAAAAATAGTTACAAGGTCGCATTTCCCAAACCTCCATTTACAGATCACTTGTTACCCTCCTGAAAACACTACAGCAAGAGCAAGGCACATTACTCTGCAACAAGAAAAGCTGCACAACTCCATATAAGCACGCCCCGAGGTAGGGAAGAGCAGAGATGTGTTTGTGGTCCTACGCAAAGGCAGCTCTCGATAGATTCTTCCCATATGGATGACACCTTCCGGCATGCACATATGCCAAGTGTAAAACATTAGCTGCCTCTGAGAGCACCAACAGAGCTGCCAGCTGCTCTTTAACAGCTTTCCCAGCTGAGCAGGGTCAGTGAGGGTGGAGAGCAGCTCCTGCTCAGCCCAGAGCCCCTGCATGCACGCCCTGTGTGCCTGGGCAAGGCACAGGTTCCGGGAGGCTGCAGGAGTAAGGCAAATAACAGTGTGCTTTTCCCAGAGTTAGTTTACATGTCCCTGTGCTGCGGGAGCCAGCTGGTTCCCAGCCAGCTAGATTAATGACAGCATGATCCTCAGGCAGCTAGACAAGAAATTCACTGAAAAATAAATATAGAGCTGCCCTTTCAGGCACGCTTGTTGAAACAGTCCCTGAATTGAAGGCACAATTGCTGGCAATTCAGAGCCCGGGCTCCAGGCGGCCCCTCTGCAGCGTGCCTCGCCGTGCGCGGCACCAGGGAGCCGCTTGCAGAGCCACAGGAAGACGCAGGCTCAGCTCCCACAGCCTTGCCTGATGCCACCAGTTTGTGGCATCGCTGCACAACTTCCCCACATGGCTTCTTCCTGCCCACAGAGTTGCACAAACACCTCGTGCAAAAGAGCAGAAATCTGTGTTTTAAACTAGATTAAATGACCAAACAAAGCATTTCCCCAAGGCAGCAGCCTCTTAATTAACCCCAACCAATGTCCTCAGCTGCCCACTGCAGCTGAAGCAGAACTGATGGTTGTTTCTCCCTCCACTCCATCTGCCCGTCATTCCCAGCCAAGCTGTCAGCCAAGGGAGTACCCGTTAAGGGTGCATCAGATAATTCTGCCTGACCCAGTAGGGAGGAAAGCTGCCACAGACCATCCTTCCACATCTTCTTTATAATCATGTCTGTGAGCGGGAAAGCACACAAAGATTATGGTGGAGTATGATAGAAGCAGACCATGGAATTACATTCTATGGAAGTTTATGCTTCTGGTATGGCATAGCAGAAGAGGAAAAAAGTTATTTTTGGTGGGAAACGTTTCTTCTGTTTTCATTTTTTTTTTTATTCTGTAGAATAAGAAGCATGAAGCTGCTTTATGAAAGCTGCCTCAAGCCACTCATTCAGCTCCAGAGGCAAGTGAACTAGCACCCTTCCTTGTACACATTGTGCTGGAGATTTGTCCAGCAAAGGTTGTATTGCAATTCTTTCAGTAAAGAACAGCAAATAAAATACTTTTTGGACTGGAAACTAGTGAGAAGCTAGTCCTGTAAAAGTAATAATTGAGAATGACCACAAATCCATGAATTTACTTATTCACCCAGTACAAGTAAGAGATTATTTCACATGAGCACAATTACTACATTGGTTTTCAAAACCAGGATAGCTGCATTGGTACCAGAACCCCAGACAACCTTCTGGAACCCATGTATGCACGATGTACATACATGTCCCACCAACACCAAGCGTGCAGTTTTTTCCAGTACTGGTCAGATTAATACTAAAATTAATGAGTTTCTGTTGGATGATAAATGCTGATAAGCTTTTGGTAAGAGGGGACCTCATTCACAGGGGGAACAGAAATGAGTCTTGCTAGACTATCCAAATGAACTGGGTTTCCATAAAGGAAACCAAAGCCTTTGGTTTCCAAAGTGTAATGATCACCATAAAATATCGATATGCTCTTACAAGATTTTGGCTGCAAGGATCTAGCTGATGGGATTTAAGATCCGTCATTCAAATTCTGGGGTTGATTCCACATTCACCCCCTATTTCCTTTCCTGAGGTGTAAAAGCACATCTTTTCAGATTAGGCATTCCTTTCAGAGATTGTTCCTACGGGACCCATACTATCGATACATTCCAGTCTTCTGCACATGCACAATATCCACTGAAATCTCAAAACAGTATTTTATGCTTGTTTGAGAGTGATGCAGCAAACTTAAAAACAATGACACATCCAGATGTAGCAGAAATGCCCTCTGTAGCCATTTAACTCCTCCTACAATATCATCCCTATACTGTGCAGCTTTCAACAGTCATTGAATTTCCTCTAAAAAGCTATGTATTTCAAGTCCTTGATGAAAAGGCAGTTTCTTTTTAAAGCCATACAATTTATAGCTTACCTGCTCAAGTCAACCTGATGGGAAAAAGGAAACAAAACAAAACAATAAAAAGCATTTAAACAGATTACACCGAACACAGCTCTAGAAAAATTGCTTTGCAAAAGTACCTTTGGCATATTTGACAGGGTGGAAAGTTGCTCATCTCTCTTGATCTTGATTAGAAAAGTAGCTTTAAATGCTGGTTCATCAAAGCATGGAAAAGCAGACCTTGCTGCCAGAGGCTCAAACTGAGTTGCTGCAAGCCACCTAATGAAGACAGCAGAGGAGAGCAAGTTAAAAAACATGAAAAGGAGAAATGTCAGTTTCTTTATGTTATCGAACAGTTGTGTTCCTACAAACACCTTTGATAGCATGTTATGGTAGAAGTTTGGTCCAGTTAGACTGCTTCATTAGGATCACGAACAAAAGATTTAAACCAACTGCTGGGTTATTTGAGGGTTTATCTGCTTCTCTGTGATTTTGTTTTCTTAGCTTATACCTGGAACAACACAAAACAACCACCAAAACATAAGCCAAACAGTTGCAAGTGCCTCAGTAAGAAGGAACAAAACTTAAAGCAAACTGAGAAACTAATTTAGTAGGCGTGCCCACTAAATGAATGTTTTGAAACCCCAGGGAAAGAAAGGACACAGGAAACGTGCACCCAACCACCGAGCTTCCTCCTCCAGCAGCTCCCACAGTTAACCAGCCCCGTCCCCGCGCCCTGGCTGGCCCGTGCACTCGTCTGCCTTTGATCCAACAGCCCGTTTTACCAGAGGAGGAGCACATCATCTGTCTGCCAGAGGCACACGTTCCCTCTGCCCAAGGATTTCGATATTAACTAGTTGCAGAAATTATGGCTTTTCCTAGAGGACATCTTCCAATTGAACTCTACAAGCTGAGTCTGGGAGCCCAAAAAGAAGGCTGCCCAGTCTAATCTAGTTAAGGGCTAAATAGCCAAGAGAGAATTGCAGCTCCAGTTGCCTCCTTTTTTTTATTTATTTTTATTATTTCCTCTAAACCTACAGCTAAACTGCCCACAAGTTTTTGTTGTTGTTACCCCCTTCCCTCAACAGCTTTTCTTTTTGCCCCATGGAGAGAGAGAACTTATTTCAGATTTTCACTCCAATGCTTTTGGATCTACAACTTTTCTGAAGAGTTCTGAGGAGTTGCTCCCTCCTACTATTACTAACATTTGCCTCAATTTCTGCTTTTGTCTTCTCACTTTACTCACTATACTTTTGCATAAACATATATAGGGCTCAACCTTTTTTTTTTTTTTTTTAAAAAAAAAAAAACACTCACACCTGGCAATAGTGAGTCATCTTTCCATTTGATACTTTTTACTACTTTTGTTGCAATGCAAAGAAAATCCTTCAAAAAGAAGAGACTTGTCTATAACAAAATATTTTTCAAGTTGAAAAAGCAACTTGATAGTTCAAGTTTTAAATTGAAATTTAACAAAAATATATACCCTTGTACCTTGTATTTCTAAAACCACTGACATGCAAAGTGCTTGGAAATAAAAAGGAGCAAGCAAGGCAAAGGACATACTGGTAATAAAACCTCTTCAGATACCTTTTCTGCTTATTAAAAACACACTAGTTAAAGGGCATACTGTATCCTCTCCCTGAATAAAAGTACGTACTGCCTCACTGAAGGGGGAAGAAGAAAAATACTCTGCCCATGACCCATCACTGACAGATCACCTTTTATCTCTGCCCACGGATGCATATCCTCTTTCTACTATACTAAATACATGGGTAGAAAACCTTAAAGATTCAGCTACATCAAATTCAGAAGAAATATGGAAACACAGAAAAGGGGCTATTTCAAATACTTCATATGCTTTTTGCCTTCTGGACTAATACTGCAAGGACTCTTACTGCACTCTTAATGTCATTTCTCTTCATATTTCATGGGAATGCATCTCTTGTAATGTTTGTGATAAGCTACTTTCCTCTGACAACATTTCATTTCATCCTGTGGTAGTGCTCTTCTGATGTAATCTACCCCGGTGATTCTTTATTAGTAGAAGCATTCCCATGACAGAAAGGCAACCTTTGGCACTTCCTTTGTAATGCAAGAGTAATGAGGCTATCAATGATTTTCCAAACGACAAAAGATTATTCCCACTCAACAGGCAGAGGCTAGAACATTTTACTGCATGCTCAGGAACAACCTTTTCAAAAGAGGCTATGGAAAGCATTTTCCTCCTGAACAGCCACCTATGTCTGCACCTCAGTCAGATCCATATTTGTCAGACACAGGCAAACCAAATAGATTGGTAATCCTTCAAACCAGATTTCTTTCTTTAAATGCTCGATCCCTTAAAAAACAACCCCCTAGATTACAGCCTGTAAGAACCAACAGAACCACATAAAGTAGAAATTTCTTCCCTTCTATCTCAGTTACTGATCAGTTTAAAACAAGACTATGCGCTACAGTTCCTCTGAACACACCAGTTTTTAGCAGCACCGGTTGCTTCCAAATATGTGCAAACTTTTACTACACTTCAGCAGTATATTACGGATGCCCTTGATCTATTCAAGGGGAGCTTTTAAGGCACACTCTACGCAGTTTTTAGAAGAGTTATTTAGATTTTAGTATAAAAGTTCTCGTTAGTATTGCTTAAAGAGAGGCCTGCTGATTCTAAAACAAAGTTTGCTGTATTTTTATTTAAAAAGTAACAGCAATACTTCTTCCTTACCCTGGAGCACCTTCCTGATGGTCATCTTTCACCGAGTAGCTTTTTTTGCTTTGGTTTATGTTTCTTGTTTTGGTTTATGTTTCTTTTTTTGAAAGACAAGCTATGATTGGGGGATCGGAATAATCCCAGCACAAATGAAATACAGAAATTAGTTCTCAATAGAGAGAGAAAAAATTATGATCAATTTTTCCACACTTCTGCTGTATTTTTCAAGGAATCTCTCTCAAAAAAAAAAGTTAGTGACAACTCAGCTAACTGCCTAGTTTTAAGTCAGGAAAAATGAATAAAACCTCAGTGTGATCCTCTCTCCAGAAGACAGTTTCAAGCTTACGTTATCAATCTGTAAAAGGTCAGGCTAGTGATCATTAATATTAAATTCTACATTCCCTTTTCAGGGAACAAAATCTATTTCTTAATACTTTGGGCATTTTCATACACACTCTGATAGCAAACTTCATAGAACTGAAAACACTTTTTTTCTTGCTTCTTTCTCAATGTCACATTCCTTCCCCTCTTTTATTTTTTTATATTTTAAGTGTTACCATTTTTGGAACAAACTAATAAGTGTTTCTAGACTTATTTTATTTAGCAGTTGTTTTGTAATCTCTTCTTGGCTGTCATTTTATTGTCAAGAAATGAGCCCGAACTTGATCCAGACTGCTTTCCAGTCTTTCACTTGTTGGGTCTGTCTTTGTTCCCAGAAGACCTGCAGAGACTGTTATGTTCTAACAAGGACATAAAAAACTACCACAGCTGTCTACCAGTACAGAAAAATGTACTACACTAACAAGGAGGCTACCCTGCCTTAATGAACTCACCCACAAAACACATTTTTTTAAATGCCAACTTTAATCATGGATAACTTCTCCCTCCTTTATAACTGATCTTTGCATAGTGTCAACAGCACAGTGAAAAAGTTAAAGGATTTTTTAAGGTTCTCATTTGTTAGAGATTAAAGATCCATTTAGTCCCATGGGGATTTATTTTAGAGACTGAACATTCAACCCAAACCTCACCATCTCTCTCTAAACACAGTTACCAAAATCGTAGGCAACCTGCAGAAGCAGCAGAAATGCAGACATGTTTGTGGGCATACCTTTTCTTAGATTTCTCATCCTCATAAGAAATTTTGTAAAAACCATAGTAGGTATCTGATAAATTAGCTGAAAACTCCATGGTGAGGGTGTAATTCTGGCCTACAAGGAGAGCTTCAGGAGCCATGACTGCAATCTGGTCATGCAGTGGGTATTCCAGGAATTCTACTGGCTTTGCTTGACTCCCTCCCGCAGAAGTAATGGTCGCCTTGGTGATATTAAGTCCTGAGCTGTGAAGCACAATCTTCCAAGTCACCTGGATGACATTAACCACAATCTTCACAGAACCTGTAAATTTCAGAGTAGTTAGGTTCGGCTGCAAGTCGAGATCGTAATGCAGCGGTACAACGTCAGTCGGAAGCCTGATTTTTGCCCACGGAAATACTTTTCCATTAGTTGCCAACGGGTATATTAGTTCCATTGTATGATTTTTTTTATGGCAGCCTTCTTTGGTAAAGGTACATTTGGGAAGAAGATAAATCGCCATTATTACTGAAACTGCAATCACAAGGACAACTGTGCAAACCACCATGGTCCTCGTAGAGGGCACCGAGCATGATCCATCCGGACTTTGTCTATAGCCAGCCATGTTATTTCGGAGACCCGAGCTTCTGTTCATGAAAGACATTCCCAGCAATTTTGCTGATGATTCGTAATCCTCTTCATCATCATCCATTTCATGCTCTCCGAGGCCGCGCACCAAGAGCCGGGAGCTCCTTGGTTCATACTCCACCTCATCAGGCTCCAGGGGATGTAAGCAAGGCTCTTTCGCCAAATCAACCACATCAGGCTCTTCTTCAAACATGCTGTTTTCAATCATATTTCTGGGCAACTGAATTCGATCTGCAACAGGAAAGAATGTGTGTTACCAGATGCATGAAATGAGTGATTATAATGCCTCACAGATAACCGAGTCAGAGCAGGAGAAACACTTAGCAGCAAATCCTTTCAGGAGCTCTGCAGTTTTCTCTCTTAAGCCTGTTTTCAGAGAGCACGTCTATGCTTTTCTGCAGTTTTAGTTTGATTAGATAATACCTGTAATTGCTGTAATTTAAGATGTTTCCCTTGCGCGTAGTTGGTTACATCTCACATCGTGACTGGGGATCAGCTACATTACTGCATAGCACTTCCATGACACTGAGGTCACTGCCTTGGCTAAGCTCTCTCTATCCCAATATCCCATATTGTATTTTAAAATAGTTAAGATAGAAAATTCTCTACGTTGCAGGATAAACCAATACGCTTTTAAAGGTGTTCTGAATATGCTAGTTACTGAGTTTTTTATTAAAGGAGAGAAGGTGTTCACCGATACACTCATAAGAGATTATTTTCTTAAGAAACAAATAAACAAAAAACACTTTTCACTCAATTCTTTAAAAAAGTGCATATTTTCCTTACACAAAGAGGGAAATATAAAAATTACAATTCTAATTGATCTCATCATTTAAGACACAGCTCACACAGCACTTAAAGTACTTCCTTCAGATAAGAAACTAGGTCTGTGACAATCAAAGAAAAGCTTGATCTGTCTTTTTGTCTTTAACAAGTTGTCTTTAAAATTTGTCTTTAACAGTTGAACAAAAGCTCAAATTCATCTCAATTTTAACAAGTATCAGATATTCCTCCTGTTTAAAATGTACTTATATTTTAATCAAACTTCTGATCAGGTGACATTTCAGCTAATATGCTCACTGAAAAGTACAGAAAAATTAAAAACACTACGGGGAAGAGGAATATAGAGGGAGGTGGCCCTGGACACCCAAAACTAGATTACTTAAGAGCAAGAGGCTTATTTTTATACTGAGTCCATATTCAACACTCTGTAAAAATCTTACAAAGCATTTTTATTGCTTTTTGTTAGGATACCTCTATGTTGTCTGGAGGAGAATGTAATAACATGAATGAAAAGGCCCTCAATATTGCACAAATTTCTTGCACAAGAATTCTCACTGCTAACTTTTTAGACCCTTGTAATTTGTTAGTAATCTGTATTAGGTTTCTTCTAACAGCTTCTTTCTAAGTGAGTAAACAAGTTTTGCCAAACTGCATGAGTTCAAAAACAAAACTAAGCTCCTTCAAGCATGAAAGCAGCCAAAAATTACATCAAGATTATCATTCACGGTCAAAAATTTAACAATGAGATATATAAAAGTGTCCTTTGATATTAGGAAATACTAAAAAGCAAGTTGATTTTTAATAGTTTTGACAAGAATATAGCTTTTTTTTTTTTTAAAGAACTTAACAGTGATCTATAGGTCAAAGCATCACTGCACCTATAATAGCATTTTAAACAAAAAATTAGCCATCTAAGTTCCCATCCAATATTTGAGGTTAATATTTATATATAAAGCCATTAGATTATTGATAGTTTCAGGAATCTAACTGTATCTGTCTGGTTGATAGGATGCAAGCCTGGAAACAGAAAAGCAGAAGAAAAATAAAATAGGCTGGGGCTATGGGTCAAGTTTTGGTGTGGGAGAGGTTGTTTTTTGATGATAGGTTTCTATATGACTGAAACTTTCAAAGACGAAAAGAAAATACCTTCAAGAAAAGAGGCAAGGACTTTTTTTTCCAAACCACATATACCAAACCCTCAACATCATCTTTGTAACTAAGAAGATTTCCTGTTTAAAGGCCACAAACTCTGTAAACTTCAGGGTTGGCAGCCATAACACTGAGAAGGATGGAGCAAGGACCATGTTCTATCCGCTATGCTTTTCTCTTTGTGTGATATCCCACGACATTAAATTTCTGAAGATACCTTAGTCTGCCAGTGCTTTCAATGTTAAACTGAGAAACCATTCTGATCCATTCAAAAAAGAAATAACTTCATAAATAGGCATCTTGCATCAAACCTGTAAACCCTGGTAACTTTACAAAAGGTCAAGCTCAAATGTTTCTCTGTAAAGATTTAAAATAAAAATGGAAAAAGAGAGAGAGAGGAGGGGGAAAAAAAAAAAAGAAAGAAAAAAAATTCCACACACTAAGAGGTCCTACCCTTACAGAAACCAGTAAGAAGTGCACTGGTCAAACTCAAAAAGCAGCACAGAGACAGATTCAAGCAGGCAGTTTTCTGGGATTTCAATATATCTTCTCGCCCCTTGTCCCAGTGCTGTAGTTACGACTAGGGTCACAGGATAATTCAGGTTGGAAGGGACTTACGGAGGTCGTCTTGTCCGACCTCTAGCTGAAAGGGGCGTCTGAAAGTTGCTGTCCTTACGGCATCTTCCCGTAGAGTGTTCACGTTCAGGCCTCTAGGCCCAGCTGCGGGTGAGCGGTGCAGTACTTTTGTCTCAGCATTGTAGCATGAGTATCAGACAGACTGGAGGCCTTGCATAGCAGGGAAATATAGGGTAGAGTTCCAAAGCAAAACAGATGGATAAACTAGTCGGGGGGAAAAACGTGCAAGGAAAGCTTTTTTAAAAAAAAAAAAAAAATTCTCCTACCCAAGGACAGTTCATAGAGAATACCTTCAACAACTTATGGTGGCTTCTTGTCCATTATCCTCTGAGCTGCTTGCTTTTCAAAACTGCTGGCTAATGTCAGCCGCATTTGGCAGCGCACTCAAGGACATCCCAATTTCTTAAAGGTCCCACCCCAAACCCACCCCAAAAGAATCAGCTGCTAGCAGAAGAAAGACACATAAGTCAACATCTGTAGGAAAGGCAGGTATTGAAACTCACATCTTAACCACTCCAAAAGGTAGCAGTCAATCAGTACAGAGCTCCAACCCCAGCCATGGCACCTGCTGCCTCATGGCCAGCGAAAGAGGTAGAAGACAGGGAAGGCACTGCAGAAGGAAGGAGGAGAAAGATAACACAGGACATAAGTCTGGCAGAAAGTAGGCTTCATCAGCACTGTTGCTCACAGAACTTTTTTTTTTAAATAAAGAATTTATTATCTGTTTCTACTAAAGCAAACTACTTAAATATTTTCAAAAACCATTCAGACCTTGCACGTGTACACTAACAACTCTTCTGATCAAGAAGAATTATACGAAAATCTGAAAAAGTTAGGACAGAAAAGTGAAAAAGAAAATTAATTTCAAACAAATCACTTTTAATCCTGAGACACATCCACGTCTAGAGAAATAACAGTTAAAAATGAATTTCTATACAGCTGTTCACAAACACTGGAAAAAATGAAGGCCTTGGATATTCTGTACTGACAAGAAAATACCTCCTCAGCCTATCAGTTTGATCATGGACTCTGAGGTCAGAACCTTACTCAAGATCAAGGGCATCGCCCTTGCTCCCACTGGAGAGCATCCCAAGTACCAAAAGGTTGCTGGAATCACTTACGCTGAGATATACATGCACACAAGTATGGAAGTCAGGTTACTTTTTGGAGAGCAACCATGGCACAATTACTTACAGCATTTATACTTGGAAAAGCTCTGAACTTGTTTGTTTCCTACTGGTTTACTGTGATCTGTAACATGACAGTGTGACTCTTCGGCCACAGGGATTGAACTCTGAAGACCGCTTGGTTATATCCACGAGCAGCTGCAGCAGGAGCTACAAAGCCCATAGGAAGAGCATAAAAGGTATTCTTAGCTGAAGCAAGGAGTAAAGCGGCAGCCTCAGAAATATGATCGCAACCATCCTATTTCACCCTCTTCTTTCATACCAGGTACAATGACAGAGCAGCATCCAAACCTCAGGATATCACACTGAACGAAGGTTAATTTGGAGATCTGAGCAGGTTAGATTCAGATACCAATGAAAGGATCTAAAAGGCAGGAAAAATAAGTATAATTCTGAGACTTGGGAAGTTGACCTTACAGAAAAGCCATTCCCAAGGTTACAGCACCACAGCACTCACAGAGCAAGTCAAAGAATCCATGGTCCACAGTTCAGAAAACAATGAACTGAGTTGCTACCATAAACGACAAACATTCTGTTGTCATACACAGCAACTTAAACCTAAATTCTTACTAAACAACACCTGGTGAATCTGCTTAGTGAGAAGGTGAATAGAGAGGTAAAAATAGGCATTTGATTGGGCTTTATGCGGCTCCTTTTAGCACTAATGAAATGTCACTTTACCTTTGATCTGGGTTCTTACCCTTCAAGAAGTCCAGAGGGACAGCCAGACCCCTACAGCAGCTACAAAGTTAAATACACCCATGGGAAAGTGCATTGGCAAGGTTTCCCCCCAACAAATTCTTCAGGGTGCTTTCATAATCTGCAAATTAATAATTCCTACCAACTTCATTCATACATGATCTGTGTCACATCGAGCAGTGAGCAGTCCAAATACTGATAGTATGGAAACAAACCCGGGGAGAGATGTGAGGTTAAAAACTAAACAAGGTAGACAGCAATCCAGATAGACAGCCTTCCTACACTGCAAAGCTGGATGAAGACCGACATCTTCCTGAAGCAGATGTTTATGAACAAATTTCTTTAAAGGAGCTTCTTGCAAAACAGAAAATGCGTTACAGCACAACACCACATCACAATATCCAGGGACCAAAACAAGCCCAGGCTCTTATCTTCCACTCTTAGACATGAAATTTGGATGTTATTCACAGCAGGACAGGCCAGAACTTCAAAACACCTGCTGCATGCCCCACATCCTTGGTAACTGCCCTGTATGTCACACATCCAGGTAGTAAAATTTAGTAGCGTGACTTAAGGCCCACAAAGCAGGGAATAATTAATTACTCTGAACAAACTGAGTATAAGCAGGTCACTTTTCTTGTTCCTATAAAATACACAACTTTCATGTTTTACACCCTTTTGCAAATAGGTCTTGTAAATTAAAAAGCAACTTTACAACTTGATTCAAGCTCCATATATAACCTGAGTTGGAACTCTATCATGCAGGGGCAATTAGAGGGTGCTGCAAAGTTTCAAGGTATTTGATGCAAGTACTTATTTGCTTCAGAAGAGCTACATTCCCATTCAAGAGGAGAACAAAAGTGTTCCCTTGCAGTATAAAAGCCTCAGACAACAACACATAACGCATCCCAATGCTTCATGTACTACACTGAAGCATGTTACCACAATGTTTTCGGAATCTGTCACAATTATTCTGTAGGCTGCAAAAAGTCATTACCTCTTTATTTTTCTAAGGATTTTCCTCTAAAGATAACAATAATTTTTTAATGCTAAAAGTACAGACTTCTTCCTTGGAAAAGTGAAGCAAGTAATGTTTTGGTGTTCTATTTAAGAACTGAAATCTCAGCACTCAAAGTCCTTACATGAATTTAATGACCTGTTTCTCAAATTCACGGCCATTTAAAGTGCGTGCAGAAAACACCGTATTGCAATAGTGTTTTTTCCAGCTTTCCATATTTTAATCAACTAAAAAAAGAAAAAAAAAAGACCACGCAACTGCAACGCAAGCTAACTTATACGTCAAGCTAGTGAGGACCAAGGGCTAGCTTATCATTGCTTTTTGAAAAAGTACATTATTTTTAAAAAACAAGCTGGCATTATGCAGCATTTTTACAAAAATAATAATTACAGTAACACTCCTGGCATTTTGTAGCAACCAACTCCTGCTGCAGAGATGTGTACAGGGAAGTATCTGTCAACCTGGAATAACCTGTAAGTCAATCAGCTATCGGGTAGTATTTTGTCCGAGACCAGCAGACAAGCAACAAACCCAAGAGCAGACCAAGTGTCCAAGATCTGGAAGAAGGATGGATCCCTCAGAACATCAACAACTTCAGCTGCACTTAGATACTGGTAGAGAGGGCACGGAGTTAGTGCTGCCCAGAAATACGCAGTCACTGACCTGTGCATGTGTTCCGTCTTCTTCACTAGCACTCCAAGCACTGCTCAGGGATGAAACAGCAACTTGCTTTACTGCCTGCTGCGGAACTAGGACACTTTATACAGAAGAAACACCACACACCCCCATTCACCCTCATGTACACAGACACTGACGAAGTGATGCATATTCCAGGGAAATGTGTCAATTTAATAAAACTAGATAGTTTCATCAATCTGGAGTATAATTGATTCAATATTCATCATCCTTCCCTTATTATATTTTGACAGAGAAAACAGAATAGCAGAATAATTTTTTCTTCTGCTGTGCTAGCAGCAAGAAGAAACTTTTAATGATCAGCTCGTTGATCCACTTTGATTAAAATGATATATATATACATGCATACATATTTCTCCATGGCAATCACGGCAAGCAAAGCAGAATGCAGTTCTTGTTCTAACCTCTCAAACATCACAGCTCAAGCTACGCAACAAATTTATACACACTGAAATAGAGTACTTGGCTATGCAGCTCGGAATTATTTTTTGACATAAAAATCAATGTGAAGAATGATTTCAGAAGAGCTGCAGGTGTTGAAAAATAGAGATAAATAGGCTAATCAGGGCACAATGCTGTTACATACCTATTATGTCAACTTAGAAAACACTTGCCTTTTCTTAACAGAAGTAGTTGCAGACCAAATAACAAGTCCTATAAATAAACCACATGGAATTTCTCCCTACTAAATAGAGACTGGTTGTATTTGCTAAACCATGCAACGGGGTGGGGGAAAAAAAGCAGCTCCACAGTATTTTTTTTCCTTTAAAGACTTATTTAATGTTCTTGCATATTGAGTGGTCTAAATGCCACCTTTTCTAGGAGAGGTGAAATCTTTTCAGAAGAATCAGGAAGTTCAGTGTGCATGATTCCCAATACACGAATAGACCTTTGTTTATGGGATTGGAAGAAAAGATTTACAGACCTTCCAAGTGCAGCATGTAAAGCAGTAAGAATACTGCAAGGAGACAGACGTACCCTCTTCGGAACAGTAAGACAAGTTATAACGTGGAACCTGATATTCCCTTATTTGGGCTTTGGGACTAGTAACAAAGGAAATAAGTAAGGTGATGAGGGCTAAGCAACTCATGTACTCATGCATATACAGACTGCAAATGCTGGTATTCTTTATATTACCTAGCCCACGTCCATATTATCTAATCCAAAATTTAGATTATACCCAAAATGATGTAATAATTTTTTTCAGCTATTCTTGCAGCATTTTTAAAAGGCAGTAAAATCCAAGCTTTGGTCTATGCACACATAGTACTGGAAGTAAAATTCCAATACTATGAAAATTTAACATTGCTGCCACAAAACCTGATGTTTTCTTAAGGAGAAAAAAAAATAGAAAACAGACAAAGCAGAGGAATTTGCCTCATATAGTTTGTCGGAATGCAAGGAGGAGGAAAACAAGCTATCAGGTGTCACTAAGCCATACCCAGCAAATTGTAGAAACTTCAAATAACAATTGTTGCAGCTACGGGTTCCGCCTGGGCGGCCGAAGGAAAGCTTCAAAACACACATTCACTTCTTGCAGTTGCCAGAGCCGGTACACAGAAGCAATCCAAAGAAAAACAGACCTAAATAATACTGGAAATTTCTACATAAATCCAAAGGGTGAGAAATATTTCATCAAGTGCAACTGCTTGATCAAGGGAGATTGCTTTCTTCAGCCTGTTAAAAATCAGTAGCTGTTCTTGCTGGTGGTTTAAAGTACTATCACTGCAAAGCAGGGTTAGAGTTAAAAATAACAGAAGCAAGAAGGTCCGATTTAGATACATGTAACTTGTTATCCAATATCTTTTTGATAGTATAAAGGAAAAAAGTGGCTTTGGCTTGCTAAGAAGTAGTGGCTTAACTGTTAAAACTTCAGCTAAATATCTCAACTGGTAGTTTTTGAATATGCAGACTTAAACACAATCATTGTTAGCATTTCCATAGCAAGAAATTTAGTATTTTTCTAAATTTAATGATAAAATAAGGCCAGAAACCACAGTTAACACTATTTATGAACTAACTGCATAATCAGGTAAGTCAGAAATACATTTCAGAAAACCAGGAGAGAAGGAAGCAGCTCAATGCCATTACATTCCACCTCACTTAACCAAGAGGAAAAAGGGGAACAAATAAAAAGGACAGCTTGTAGGTTCTACAGTATTTTAAATCAATAATTCAAGATTAAATAGAAATAAAGACTGTAATGAGTAAAATCCTTAGAAGAGCTGAATATTAAAGCAATCAGTGCTGGCCTCCTGCGCATCACATCTTCCCCCATGGAAAAAGCGTACTGCATCCCCAGTTACTAAAAGCTGGTAGAACAGCACACAGAACATCATGGTTGCCAGTCCCTTCCCTAAATCAGTGTTTTCCGTCTTTGTCAGGAAGGCACGTCATGCTCTCACCAGCTCCCTCCACGTGCCCAGCTTTTTCCAGGCGCTTTTGTTCCAGGCCTGTGTTCCAGGCACAGTGCAGAGAGCATCCTGCGTTTCCCACCTCCCATTTGCTCTTCTGCTCCCTTCAGAGGAGCAGCTCACGGGCTTCCTCCCATTGCTTCATGAGAGGAGAAAAAATGTTTCAAACAGCCTTTGTATGGTTTACATTATAAGTAACATGAGAAATTTATACACACACATATATACATATATATATTCTGTTGTATATATTTATACTACTGGAAACAACCTGATGCAGCACTTTTTGCAGTACATAAAGCATTTGCGGTTGCAAAGATTTGAGTAAGTACACCAAGTGACACTGCAGCTTCAAACAAGATGTTACTAATTCTTTTTTCCTCCCTCCTTATTGCGAGGAGCAGTATTTCACCCTGTATTTGTACACTGTTCACACATCCCATCAGTTAAGACAAGGCTCCATGGCCCAGCGAACGGCAGAACTAGGGCTCCAGTTCTGTTCCCAGCTTGGAAAACCACGTACTGCCTCCATGCCTCTACTCCACGCTCCCTCTCTTTTGACCCTGGGCCGCAACACTTTGGGACCACTACCAGCCCTTGCAACACACACTCTTTAAGGTGCCTGATTACAACTGAGCTCTATGTTATCTGCAGTTGTCAGCAAATCATTTGATTGTCACCAATCTAATTTATTGGCAGATTCCGGAAACACACATTTCTTTTTTCTGCACAATGACACAACTTTCCCCAAAACCATGATTAGCAGCCCCGGTGAATGAGATCTATATAGGCATAGTGGAGAGAAATTCAGCAGCATTTACAAGATTCCTGCACCCTCTGTTTATATTAGAATCAAAACTACCACTTCTTCATGTTCCTCTTACTAAGACCATTTTAAATCCTTCCCCATTGCTACCTTATCTGTGACCAACCAACACTGTAGTGCCTGAGGCACTCCTTCAAAATGCTGTATTCCCAAGCTCAATGCACCGATCTAAATATTTCAGTAGTTGTTAGAGGGGAAAAATACTACCAAGAATGGAAGGCTGTTTCAGAACAGAACTGAAAGAATATATGTGAACACCTCAAAGGGCAATCCAGAGGAAATAAACGCCTCAAACCTTTGGAAGAACTAGTTTTCAAAAATAGGGTGAAAAAATGCTTAAATATCAAACCAGTTTTTAAAATTGCTTTGTTCTTATGTTTCTAAAAGATCACGCAACAAAAATTATGTAGCATTCCTTAAGTTTTCCCCATGGACAACTGATTCATAGCACAGTCAGCGAGTAATCCCTGTTACTATTTTCATGCGCAGCGCATAGACCCGGCTCCCTGGGACACAGGAAGTCACTTTCAGAAGGGGTAGAAGGACCTTGGCACAGGCTCCTGAGGATCACATGCAAAACAAACAAAAGCACTCAAACAAAACCAAATAAACCGCAGCACCTACTCAAAAGGTCAGCCAAAACCTTGTGTTTCTGTGGGCCATGCAGGCAGTGAAATTGCTTAGTCCCTGACCCCCCTCACTCCTCCCAAGAGGGAAAGCGTGAAAAAAAAAATCCCAAACAAATAAGTTCTTTTTACTCACAGTCTAAAAACAAATCACTTGTCCTAAACGATCCCCAGGCCTGAAGCCTACAGAAAATCCCTGCACAGTAAGGTACTGCAGGGACCTTAGGGATGACAGCATCTTAAATTAAATCCAGGTTCAAATCTCTATGTACACACGTTATTAATGCACTTAGGGTTCTAGGGATTTTTGCTAAAAACCTAGAAACTGTTATTTTGGGAAATGTGCTACCCTTAAAAAATACTGTAATCTTTTCTGTTTGAAAACAGTGCAAGAAAAAAAAGAAAAAAAGAATATGCAAAACTTTCAAACAGGTTGCAAAGTTGCATGTTCATGGAGCAGTAATAAGGACACCCTTTTTCATCACGTCCATGTCACATTGCACGTGTGTGTTTCTTCTAGCAGCAAGACATGAACCAAGCGCCTCAAACACCTAAAATTATAGCATCCAACAAAGTAGCAAGCTGAGAGAAACCAGGCTTTTCATTTTCCCCTTTAAAACTGAACCGTAATACAAATTTCCAATTTGGAGATTATACACAATTGTGCTTGCTAGGAGATGGAGTTATTATAAATCTAGCACTTTTAAACACATGAAAAAAATTAAATACAATCACAATACAGGTAGCATATTTACCATTTCTACAACTGTTTCAGTTTTGGAAGGAACAGATAGCTTTCCCTTGCTGATAATGAATGTATTTCAGATTACTTACCACAAAATACAGAAATAACTATATAAGCCTGTAACGTCGAGCTAGCAAAGAAAAAAACATCATTAAATCCAACTTCTGTAGTGTTATGCTGAACTCACCTTTATCCCGGCTCTTTAAGCTAGTAAAAATCATTTAGGTTACTCTAAGCCATCTACTTCCTGGTCTACGACCATTATTTCTATCATATTGATTTAGTTCTTCCTAATATGCTGCAAAAGACTTCCTGCACTGTTATGCTTTGGGCTGTCTCCAGCTGACCTATTAAAAAAATAATATTAATGTTTGTTGCCATTGTTGCTTTTTTAAAGGGAGGAGGGAGGAGAGAAATGCTCATCTCGTCTTTCCTGACCATCTTGTTTAACTGTTGCCTTCATCAGAAAGTGTTTGTTAGTCATGCTAACACCTTGACTAAAGTTCTTTTTTTTTTCTCTATTAAATCTTCCCATATGCACTCCGTGCATTTCAAGTTATTTCTGAGCAACAAAATGCAATTGTGCACTACACAGGGAAATCAAGAGGGACAGTGCACAATGCAATCCCTGAAACTTTTTAAAATCAGGATTAAGAAAACACATTTTTAACCTTCAGTTAGCTCAGAAATAGGAAGACATGTGGCTGATAGAATTCCAGGTAAAATGAGAAGTCCTAGTTGAAAGCATTTTGCCACCTCCTTGTCTACCACCAAAGAGCTAGGACCCAGGCTTGCCAGAGGGAATGAAAATCCAAATAATAAAAATCAAGTAGAGCAAACGCACGTAAGAAGTGTCTTGCAAAAGATCTTGCGGCAGAAACCCAGCACTCCAAAAATGACCAGACGTTTTAGAAGATCACATCCGCCAACAAACTGCAGTCCCAGGCACTGGTAGTTACACACACAAAAAGATGTACCGAGGTGCTCGGAATGCACTCACACAAAACAAGGTGGTTGAAGTCCCCAGTTTCCAATTCATTTCCAAAGGGACGCCTAAAGATTCACTACCTGTAGCACCATTTGAGCTATGTTGAAACACCTCTTGAGACTAACAGGATATGACAAATCCACATTTTCTTCATAAAGGGCTCCCAAGGGGTTTCCCAGCTCTGCAGCTTTTTATCACTGCTTCACTTGAGCGCATGGGGTACCCCGACCTTCCACTTGCAGGAGGAAGATCATGAAACTGCCAGAACCTTCTAAGAACTAGGCTTTTTTCGTCAGACAGGAGCACGTGTTCAAAATTTGAGCTGCACCCGAGATAGCACCGGCTCACTAACAGTGCATGCCAACTTTTCTATTATAAATAGGACCAAAGCATGGCTGTAAATATTTGCTCTGCAAGGAAGCATTTATGGAAACATTAAGCGCCCTGTTCTGAATGCTCAAGCTGCATGTGGTTTTCAATTACTATGGAGAGAAGCAAGAGACACAGGAGTCATTCAGAACTGGTCAGGAGAGACTGAGCTTGAATAATTTCAAAAAAGCTTAAGGATTTTGCTAACACCTAGCTTACATAACTTCCCCTAAACTCTCACGTGTATTTTAGATGCCTGCACAGAAATTAATGTTTGCAGCCATGAACTTCCACAGCAGCTCATTTACTGGCAAAAATGATTAGTTCAGTTATGGTACAACGTTAATGTTCAGCTAACAAAGCAGATGCATAACTATACCCTGACAAATTACAACAATATGGGTCCTACAAGAACCTGGTATCAGAAGGGCAGACTATTTGCAAATGAGTCTCCTGGTCTGAGTGTAATTCATGAAGTCTCCTTAGTGTAGGTGTCTGCTGCTGGGGAGAATGAGCCTGACTATCGAGCAGTTACACCAAGATATTTTTCAAAGGCTAAATGGAAGTGCAGCTAAACTCCCACATGTCTGTGATTAACATACATCCCCTGCTACACTTCCTAGTGGCCTAATGGCCATACTCTACAGCAGTATGCAGGAAGCTCAGATATATTCTGCGATCTCTTTAGCCTCCATAAAGAAATAAATAGAAACCAACTATCTACAATCATAAACACCACAGTTTGTAATACTAGAAGATTTTTAGGAAGCCACCAGGAGACGGGAGAAAGTGGAGGCAAATCTTCATGACTTCTGAAATCCAATCTCACATTTCACCGGCCACTACCTTTCAGTGGCCTCTGTGCCACTGACCTTCAGAAACAGCATTACCAGTTCTTGCTTTTGGCCAGGCTTAGCTCAAATGTGACTGGTAACCAAGAGGCACAATCTAATACAGGCCTCACATGCACACCATGTTATGCTTGTAATTTGATTTTCTCGTAAATATGCAGAGTTGGCAATGCCTGCGGAGAGGATATTTAATCAATATCCAGAACATGTTTTACTCCCTTAAGACATTATTAAGTATGGCAGTATGCAGCTACACAGAACACCCTGACATCAGTGAGAGTACTAAGTACACTGCTAAGACATACAAATATCTCTACACAATAATTAATCTTCGTTTATACCAAAAGACTCTGTTCTGAAGTAAGTTTCTCCCTTCAAAATAAAGTTTAGTCAGAATCTTTATTCTTTATACAGGGACAATAGTCCATGAGATGTATAACAGGAAAATCACATGTAAGTCAGTTCAGAAATAAAGGCTCCCACACCTGCACTTTTAAATTTGCTAAACATTATTTTTTGTTCCTTTTCATAAAACAAAGAGTTAAGCTGCAGCAGAACAGATGTCACTGCTTCCTTTCTTAGATTCATGATTACAGAAGGCAAGGAAGAATAATCCAATACAAGGAAACACATCCAAGAGGTATCAGGAAATAAGAAATACTGCTATAAAAGTTAGCCTATCATCTCCAAGCACCTTTCTGGCTTTTTAGACACAGAACAGAAGCAAAAAGGAAGCTAAGAGCAATTCCTTACTTCCCATGAATGAAGAGTACACACAGACAAGAACACGTGTGTATATTTTTATAAATAAAATACATACCTAAACATAAACATACACATATGCTTTCATGTGATCAAAGAGAAAGAAATAAAGTTACTTGTGCCCCTCAATGATAAGGAGCCTAAAATAACATTCGCTAGTCCTCTCAGTAGTCCATAAGCATCAAAAGAAGATAGCAGCACACGTTCACAGAGAACGTGCCCTCCTCCAAGGCTCCACAGATCCACAAGCCCACGGAAGGAGAGCGGGACTTGTTCTGTTTCGGCTCCGTGCAGACACGGACGCTTCCACCTGGGGCATCGGCAGCAACCCGGGCCACCCCTGCTGCTCCGAGCAGTGCCAAGACCCCCGCATAAACGCGCAGGTTGTCCCGGGCTGCAGCAGCTCGAGGCGCCAGCTTTTATCAGGAAGCAAGCCCCAGCCGAAGCGAAGCCTCTCCAAGATTCAAAGCAGCGACGTCCCCACCGCAGTGACAAATGTGACTCGTGTCAGGAGACAGAGCTACAGGAACCAAAACCCAGGCTGCACGAACCTGCCTACTTAAACACATAATCACAGCTTCTTGAATTAGGCAGCAGGG
>NW_010578203.1:0-36277 GCF_000705375.1 Tinamus guttatus | reverse complement strand
CAGCGCGGGCCGCGCTCGGGGCTGCTGCGCGGCCCCTGCAGCGGCCCTGCGGACGCGCGACACCAGAAGCGGAACACGGCTCTTCCCTCGCCATTGGGAACACGTTTCAAGGGCCTTATGACTATTATTATTAAAAAAGAAAAAAATCTAAGCTTTGCTCTGGCTTGTTTCCTTTCCTTTGGGGAAGAGAGGGAATTCAGGCCGGAACTCAGGCCCCAGTCCTAGGCCTGTAGTTGTTCACACTCCTACATAGAGGCAAAAGTGCCTTTTCACACCCAAAAAGACTTAGTTAAATTTGCAGCCCTGTAGGACAGATCAGACCATGGCTACAGTTTCTATCTAGCGCTTGGATAACGAGCGTTTACTCACAAAAATGTCAAGCTCCAGAATGGCACTTCTTCAAGTAAAACATCAGTAGTGCCCATTCTAAATAGGAAGAGTTCTGTTGTTAAACCAGCAACTGCATTCCCCTTAATACTTCAAATCATCCCAGGAGGTTTTGCTTCTAAGCATTCACCCAAAGGGGAAAAAAAAAAAAAAAAAAAGCAGGTAGCTGACTCTGCAGTGTCACAAACAAACTGCAAACACACCTTAATAAAACTTTTTAAGAACCCCAGCGCTTGCTTTCATCATTCTTCATTTTTTAGTCCAAATTCTTTAATTAGGATTATATGTGTCTGTGAAGCAGAAGAGGCAAAATAAGGTCACGCTCTTTTACACATGCAGAAATTTGCTTATCTGGATTTTCCTATTAAAATCAAGTTTCAGCAGAATACAATGAGAACTATTCACATATATAAAGTTCGGTCCAAATGCCATGTCACAGTAATACCTGTTCACAGCTATGCTATATTAGGAGAAAAAGGAATTTGACATAATTTATATAACATAATGTAAAAGAAAATTATAATTTAAGATCCAGCTAAAATCTATAGAATATGATAGAAGATAAATACCCAGCAGATACAGATGTTTATTATGTTAAAATAACGCTCTTCTCAGGTCTTACGGCAACAAGTATGACAGTGTTGTATTGTTATTTGAGATACAGAAGAAAACATTTCTGTACACATTCAGAGTCCTAAATATATTTTTAAAGCAACTGAAATGACTTACATTTCATTTTTGTTTGGCAGTAACCATCCAGCATCTGGGCTGAATCTTAGTCATGGTTCAAAACATGACAGCTACAAAGTCTATTTCTTTCTCATCCTTGAGGAACTGCTTTCCCTAGACAATGGTTGAAGTAATTCCCCTTTAAACCTGAAGAAATATGACTTGCGTCGTATTTTTCTGGTGGGAGAAACAGAGATTGATCCCCATGAACATTAATAGTGCCAGGTGATGCCTGGGTGCCCAATGGAAATTCTCCAGTTATTTTCAGGAAGACCTGCACAATCCATAGCATTTTTTTCAAAATAGAGAGTGGCCATCTTTATTCTGCAAGTACAACCATACCAGAGAGAAGCCTGAAGCTTTTTTTTTTTTTTTCCCCACCGAAAAAACATTGCTTTGTATCTTACATTGCCTTACAACAACTCTTCAGCAATATTTCCAAGGTCTACACTCCTTTTTTTGATTGTTTGTAGTTAACGTTTATCTCCTTCAGAAGCTGAGACCACTAGTTGATTACAACACATGTCACAGGAAAATCAGGGACTAAATGTCTCCCAGTTAGGTGAAAATAGATCTAAGGAAGAAGATAAACACCATAATGTCTCACTCAGAAAAATATTCCAGCATGAGAAAATCCCTATATTCTATACATGGTGTGTATACTTAGAATTGTGTATGTAGGGCACACGAGAGAGTGAGAAAGAGCATTTAAGTACTATAATGCAAGAAAATCTTTTATCAAGAGTTCACAATGAATTAAAAGATACAAAAGAAACCAAGTTGCATTGTTCCCACAATGGCTTAATTTAATTATATATCTGTGTATTTGCTTAGAGTCCAGCAAACTGTGTATTTTTTATGGCTCAGAACAAGAGTTTAACGATTGCAATCTCCTTCTCACTAGCTACAAGACAGTAACCAGTGGCACACAGGCTCCCAGATTGATTACAGTGCTGTATCACAACTCAAGAAACAAGCTCTGATGTATTCTAAAAAGAGGAGGAATCATAACAGAGTTAGAGTATTAGAACATTTTATTGCAACATGGACAGATTGGCTGTAAATGCTCCTTTTGCTTAGCTGATTTTATTTAGGTTATAAGAATGAATAAATTGCCATAAAACTTCCAGAAATTAAACTCGAAGATTTTTCTCTTTTACTTAAAATATTTTTAGCATGTTTGTAACTCGCCTCTAGATTATAGACTCATGTGTTATTTGTGTGTGTTTGTGTGTATTTTTAAGTATATACTAGCAAGAAATTACTGTGTGTTATTAATGTATCCTCCTAGGCAGCACAAAAATGGCTTGCCAGCTTTTGTGGTCAGAGTGTCATGGGATAAAATGATTCAGAAGCATTTTTTTCCTCTGGCGAAGTTAAAATATAGTTAAAAATGGTGCTTTGGGCAGATCTAACTGCTTTCCACTTGCCAAAGGTTAATGTGCTCCTACCCCTGCCCAGCTCTTCCCCTCTGCTATACCTGCTTCACTCGCTCACTGTTTCCCCTGCACCAGTACTGATCCTGTTGTGGGCTGATTCAATATTAACTCACTAAGCTGCAGAAAACTAACTCAACAAAACAGTGGGTGGTTTAATTCTGAGATACAGAATTTTATCTCTCCAAAAGGACTGGGTGACATCAGTACATGAGACAGCTCGGGAACATGCAGCTCAGCAACCTTAACTCAAACAGAGAAGTAAAACAGAGAAGGGAGATTCTCCCTCTTTGGTAGCCATGAGCTGTTAGGTCTGTTTATCCTTCTACTGTAATTTCCTCCTTAGGGTTCAGTCCTGCATCTTTCTACAAGTAGGTCTCTGTCCCTCCCCTTCTAGGGACTCCCTTCCGAGTCCCTCCCTCTGCTGAGGAGGCCGTCAGTTCCTCTTTATTACCCCTGGCTGAAACTTGATACCCTTGAAAAGAATTTTTGAATATTGAGGAAAAAGTGGCAAGAGGATTCACTGAAGGAGAAGCTTTATGAAGCATGATATCTGCTCTGAAAGTAGTCTGGGTTGGCAGGACTTCTCTGCTATTGAAATCAGGTTTAACTGACATCAACAGCAGTACACTCAGAGCAACAATAATCCTTTTTGAAAATTTTAATAAGTTATTAAAAGGGTGCATAAGTATCCTTGTTCTTATAGCCCCAGTAGCATTTTGGAAATGAGTTCACATCTCATTTTTGAAATAACCCATTAGCCATCTAACTAGTGGTGTATTCTCTTTTTGCAGACTGAGAAAACTGCAGAACTTCAGAAAGAAAGATGATGCAAAATGGTCAGCACTTTGTAAGAAGTGCAAAAGTAGCATCTGAGTTCTTGACATTATATATTTACTCATATTTATGCTAGTACTGAAAAATGAAGTTATGTGAATCACTGAATTAGGCAGTTGTCTGCTGTCACCCAAAGGAGGTAACCTTATGACAGGCATGTGCATTCAGCGCAGAAGACCATGGGATGCTATATTCATAAACCTTTTGGAACAAGGGGAGCAAGAACAAGCCATCCCATAGTGATCAGGGCATTACTACATAAATACAGGCATGTTATTGCTCGTACTTCTCTCAAAGGCTCACTATCAACATCCTTCATTTGATTTCTGTTGCACAAGGCTTTTGGATGTGCAAGAACCCCTAAAATCATCTGAAGAATGTTATAAGAGAACATTATAAAAAACAGTGGAATTTATACTTCTGTAGCCATATAGTTTTCTTTGGCAGTGTTCTCTTGTATTCTTAAATGACATAGGAGCCAAAGGAACCTTTTCTTGCTGTAAAAATGTAATCTTCAGTCAGGTAATATATGCAACGGGGGAGAGATCACAGTATATGGTGAGCGCTACACATCTCCTTTTAAATGGTGCTAATCTAACTCATAGCATCTCAAGACAGAAAAGAAGTGTAAAGTCTCCCCAGTATTTTTCAGTTTTGATTTACATATATATTTCCTTTTGCCTGCTGTGACTTTTCTGGTGTTTTATTTATTTCACTGAAAATATATCCATCACATGTTGGTAGTTCTCCTTTAAAAACAAATCTTAGAAGAAAGCCAAAAACAAATAACCCAATAATACTATGTCGACGAGACATATCATTATTTCTAGTGGAACAGTATAATTATTCTGCCATATTTTTATATTAAAAAAAAAAGAAAATCATTTCACAGTTTAACATAACTCCTTTATTTTCTCTGTTTTAAGCAATACTTCAAGCTGTTAGCCTTTTCTTATGTCTATCATTCATTCTGAGCAATGGATTGGACTCAGCTAATGAAACAAAAGCCTGTTTGCACTGCAAGGCTAATGGGGCTCGTGTGCTGCTGCTTGACCCTAGCTAGACAGGGTCTATCAGATTCTGGGTATCAGATTAGTAGTATAATCATGAGATTTCTACAGAGAAAGTAAGTAAGTCACCACTGGAGGCACAAATGGTAAATAATCATGCACAGTTAGTGGAAAAGATAGTCCTGGGTGGTGTACAAAAAAATAAAAAAAGGCTGAAAAATCAGCATGCCACTTGTTGGGCATAACCTTGAAAGAGTAGATGGTATAGACATGAACAGACAGGCAACACAAATACCTAAGAAATCAGTATGGCTTACCAGAGGAGTACTGCTGGCAAATGGCAGGAACTGGGTTGGCTTAGGAATGTGTCATCCCAACACCTCTGGCTCCAAAGGCAGGGAGCAGTTGTCAGTTAGTAAAGCACCTGCAATGTCTGTGGACATAAGCCACTAGTACAAGTTAATCTGGAACAGCTTTCAAGTATTGACAAGCACTTCCACTAAGAAACAAGTTGTTTTGTGGACCAGCTTTCCTCAAGGATTTTATCTACACATCTCATGCTCCTATAAAATCCTTTCTCATCTTGGCACCTTTAACCATAATAGTTCCTTCAAAACCGAGTTATACAGTGAAGGAGGATATTGTCATAGGACTCAAAGAGAAGGGAATAAAAAGAACTTACTTGAGACTTAAATAACCTAGAGTGTCAATCCCAGAGGGTGAGAGTTAACTAGTTCTGTCTATTTTAATTCTCTTGTTGCAATAGGTTTTAAATGTATGCATAAGTTTTTGGAAACTCCTTAGAAAGGCAGTGCCTGGTTTCCAAGGTTCTCTATATAAATTCTCGATACCGTTTCACCGGGCTACGCTGCTGAAACAAACAGGTAGACTGGCATAGCCCTATTGACTTTAGTAGGCCTGGCATAGATCTGTTGACCTCAGTACACTTACACTGGTTTACAAAAGATAAGGACTTAACTCTGTTCATTCATTTCCACATAGACTGCTATGGAAAAAAAACGGATATTTTCTCTGGAAAACAGAAAACAGTAAAAACTGAAAATGCACATACCTGCACACTAAGCAGAAGAATAGGTTACGTCTTCACACTGGTGATTTCTATCCAACTGTTCATCATCATCACCATCATTCAGTAAAACTCCTCCAGCAGTTACAGCTGTCAGGTAGGTAGAGGATCAGTAGAGTTCTGCCTTTCACAGTAATTTGAATTGTCATGGTGGTCTGATGAACTGGGATATCCTACTGCAACAATGCATAGCCTGCTTATTTTCTAGAGAAAAAAAACCCACATTCTCCAGAATGATTAGCTGCAATTCTAAAACAGCAAATACTACTACCCTTCTCTTGCAACATCTTAACTAGCTTCCCACAATATCCATAGTACATCTGGCATTTATCAGTCCCCATTATAGCTAAAAGAACTACTGCCCTGCCCTAATCCGTCCACTCACATTAGCAGAGTGTGAATACTACATGGAGAACCTAATTGATGGTCCAGAAACTCTAAAACCAACCTGCTGAGAGTGGGAATGGAAAACAACTCTCCTGAAGCATACAGCTTTGAACTTTCCATACTAGCCTCCAGACTTCTTCACTGACACATCAGCAACAATAATGAGAAAATAGCATGCTGTCAGGAACACTACAGTTATGCTGGCAGTCTCAGGAAATGCCTATCTATTGGAAATAAAATATAGGGCTGTGAACAACATCAAAGAGTCTTACGGTCCTATTTCTAAGGAATTCACATGACTTCATCTGTGCGTGCAGCAGCCTGCACTGTTGTCTACACTGTTACGAGAACCTCAGCACTCCTCAGTGCTACTTGGTTTGGCACTGAAAAAATGCAGTGCTTTGAAATAGCAAAACAGAGCATATACTTTAAAAAAGGACAGCTAGGGCTACACTGTAGATTAAACTTTCAAAATACTTTTGATATCTGGGAGAATCTAACAAAACCGAATGATACCACCAGCATGAAGCAGAGGAAAGCTTGGTAGGGTGTCTGCCTGGAACACAGGGTAGGTGTTTTGAACTATCAGTGTGCTTTGTGGTGATACAATACAAGGCACAGGTAATATAATCACCACTTAACAATGTGGGGTGTATCCACTGCTCATTCAACAACTGCCTCGGATCACTTAACACCGATACACAGAAGACTGTTTCAAGCATGGACATGCCTTAAGACTTAATGGTCCAGACACTAAGGAGGCACAGTTTATAAAGCATTTTTAACCATCCAAAACAGTCAAGGTAAACATGTGTCTCTTCATTTCACCGACACTGTTGTTTTCTTTTTCTTTTTTAAAATAGTTTAAAATTAACAGACTGTATCTGTGACTATTTAATAATTTCAATGAAATTCAACTTTTGTATAAATTGTTTTTTATGTGCTTATATTTTGAGAATAATTTTAGAAGTTGATTGCTCTTACTGTATCTGGAGAAAAATGCCTTGCAAATAAAGATCTCATACTTTAAACTTAAACTGATCTTCAACTTGACAAATGTATTATACTGATGGTTGCTTGGATGCTAATGTAATGAGAATTACAAGTATTTATCAACTAAATAGCATTTGCTCTCCAATAAAGAACGTAAAGAAGGCTAGTGGGATTATTTGCACTCCTAAGACAAAACACAAGTATTTCAGATTGTGATGACTGTTGATCTGAGGACATACAAAGTTTAAATATTGTGGTGCATCACATAAACAACTTTTTCACTTTTGCTGGCAAATAGCTACTTTTTATTTTGAAGAGTAGTAGTATAAATACATACTATTTAAAGGCAGGGGGAGGAACAGTGTGATGTATGGTTACAGAATCACAGAAAAATAGTCTTGAAAGGGTAACAATAGAGCGTTCTCTAATCCCAAAGCATTATATCTTTAGTGTCCTGATATATGTTCATCTAGCCTGTTCATAAAAACCCTCACTCCTTGCCTACTCCAGCAGTCTTACTTTTAAGGAACCTTCCTAAAATGTAAACTGAATTTATCCTTACTGCTATTTAAGCTCATTAGTTCTTGTCCTACACATTCCTAATAGCATGCACTAAGCAGACCATTCTCATTAAGGTAATTTGTTCTGAAAATGGAACAAACGAAATTACATTTAAGTAGCTGCTGTCCCGAATATGCATAGTCAGTTTTATTGTTAAGGAGAAAAAAGACTAAGATTCGAACTGTTTACCCAATCACACTTTTTTTTTTTTAACCCTGTATCCTCAAAGATAATCAATTATATGTCATCTTGCTATAGATGTCCATATTTTCTATTTATTAAAGCTTAATGTCAACAAATTTGCATTTATAATAAACAGTAATGATCTGTAGATGGTTTCCTTGGGGGAAAAAATCATTTCACTGCCGAATGAGAAGACAAAGCCCAACCTACAACAGAGCCAGATTAATATGAGAAGGCTAGTGAAAGACAAAACATATTTTCAGGCAGCAGACAAGCTGACACCTCTAAATCTTAACATAAATTTGTGCAAGATTAATGTGTGCCCAGAGGAGTGTCATCTGTGATAACAACATTGGCTCAGACAGGCTGTTTTTATGGCAGAGGGTTCTGGGTGAGCCCCCGCAGAAGAAAGCTGCTTGATGTGCAGAAATGTGAGTTGAGACAATCAGATGCGGCTGGGCACAGGCCGCAGGGGGAGCCTTCTGCCTTGCTTGGGACAGTCCGCTTGACGGTGCCAGCGTGGCGCAGGAGCTGCGCGAAGCCCCTGGGCTAACTTGTTAACAAGATGCAGGAACCTGCAGGGGAGTTGGATAGCTGTTTGATTCCCCTTCTAAGAAGAAAGCTCATCGACTTTCTTTCTTAACTTTTTACAAATTCCAGAGGAAAAAAAAAAGCAGTAATCTGTGAGAAAGATAGAAAATATTTAGACACATGAGAAGGTCTAAACTCTCTTTGCATGTTTTGATGGTTCTACAAAACATAGTTTGATTTGAAGTTTGAATGCACATTGTTTTGCCTGTCTTCCTTTCTTTCAGCATTAGAAAATGCCATATTACAATAATAATAAAGACAGTTTAATAGTTGAGCTGAAGGAAAGATATTTTTTGTTCATTTAGGTATGCTAACAGACTAAACACAAATTATATTAAAAACAATTAATTTATATCTTTTATATCTCTTATATCTCTGACAACGTGAGATAATGTCATATCAGGTTTATTTTAAGTCTTACCTCCAAAAGTCAACCAGTGAATCACAGGGCAGAAATGGGATATTCTCAGAACAACTTAACATGGCTTGAACTGATAACATTATGTTGTGCATTATATTACAACTTGCCTAAGCTATTCATGTTTGAGATATGATCATTTGGGGGGAGGTGTCATCTTAAGGACAATGTATTGAAACTAGAGAAGACATACAGGATTCAGCTACTAGGTAACTGAGAGCTCCTAGATTATACTTGGAAAAGCTGATGGTGATAAATAGTAAAAAAAATACAAGAAACGTCATGCACTTTTGAGATTGGTTTGGGACTTTTTGGTTTACTAAAAAATTTTGGAAAAAAAAAATCCATGTCAAACAGCATTTTTTTCTGCCCAGAAATATATTATTGGCAATGAAAATTTATTTGGGAAAGATGTGTCAGATCAGAGATGAAAATTCCTACCTAAATCTAAAGATTAATCCAGCCAATAACCTGATGACCGGCAGTTATCTAAAATATGAATGTCTTCGGAGTTGTCTGCGTTTTATATTTAATTCAACCTTGAAACAAGCAATCATGGTAAATTATCAGACCAAGTGTCTGCACACAATCATTTATCAAATACCTGTTAATTTAGTGGTATCTCATTGCATCATTGCAACTGGATCTGTGGCTTGACTTACCTTCTTCAGTGTAGGCAGGTGTAGCATCGTCAGAAGAAGCATTTTAATTTGAATTTGAGCTCATCTTCTCCAAACACATCACTCCATAATTATTTCCTGCAAAACAATATAATGTGGAGAAAACATGGAGCAAATTAACTACAGAAACTGAAAAATATTAATGAGCAGTGACTGGCTACTGCCAGTAGCAGCCCCTTTGATTCCGAAAGAATACCAGAAAAATCAGTAAAGACCAAGGAGAAAGAAAACCTGTTAATAAGCAGACTTCTGGAAACAGTGAGTAATATATTTTCTAGTCCACCCTGTCTAGTATTTCAGGGCTACTATGGGAATTAATTAATCAGTGGTTATAAAATTTTCATCTTAGGTGTAAAGACAACTGCTGTTCCAACTAGTAGCATTCCTCAAGCTTTAGGTCCCAAAACTTCTTAGGGAATGCAACATATCAGATCCTCTTAGCAAGGAATCCTCAGTTTTTCTCATCTGACTGTGGTTTGTTTTCTCCTGGGCATAGAAGCTAGAATGGGCTGAAATTTTCTACACTAGCCATCTACCTTTACTTGCTAGCAGCACAGAACTCCGCAAAGCTGTCCCAAAGCAAGTTGCAAGTCTTCATCACTTGAGCAAAAGGATAATCCAGGTTAGATATCCACACTGAAGCATATAGAATACTTAAACATTTTTGAAAACCTTGCTGCACAGTCTTAAGCCGTCTCACACAGGGAAAAGCATCTACTTGATGAGAGGTGCGACTGTGATTTAACATGAGATAATTCAGTTTCTTTCCATTAAGAGTCTAATTTCTAGAAAATTTAAAAAGTAAGAATCAAAGTACACTTATCTCCTGACTAGCTTGAATGGATCATAATTGTTGGCTAAATACTTCTATGGGAGCATATCCACCAGAGCCCTCTAGAACGCTGTGCTCCGGGTTCCTGAGCGAGCCAGCTGCCTTTCGGTGCTTTTACACATTGCTCGTGGATTTGGCAGGGGGGAGGAGGGGCAAAAGTAGGGTGTGATATTTCACACTGTTTATCTCACTTATTCATGCTTTCCCTATTTTGAAAATACCAAATTTAAAAAAGTGAGGCAGCAGTTTGTACTTTCAGACAGAGCAAGAAGCTAAATTGAGCATGTGACCTGCAAAAGAAAAGGAGAACTAGAATAACATTCTCCCAAGTCTGAGGCCCTATTAATTCTAGCGAAACATTCAGGCCCCTACTGAGAGAAGAACCCAGCTGAACCACTGTTGTAGAGAAAGTGCCTAAGAGGAAGTTTAAACAGATTGTGAAATCTTCTCAATAGAAGGAGATGAGAGGCCTTGAGGGAGAGAGAAACACAGAAGTTATTTGACTTCAAGTCATACAGCACATCAGCCACAGAACCAAAAGTAAAAATGAGTTCCTGTGACCCCTGGTCATGTGTTTTTCCCTGGACTGTTTCTCTGTAACAATTTATCTCTGTATGAAAGCACCTTATTTTTTAAAAAATCTATTTCCTATATTCTTTGTCCTTCCTATTGAGACAATTCAGTCTGCAACAAAAAACCTTTAGCAATAGAAGATTCATTTTCTTCTGTTACCAAACATAAATAAAACAAAAATAATTTGTTTGAACAATAGAACAGAGCGGGAGCTAGGAAAGAAAGAACAATAGAACAGAGCGGGAGCTAGGAAAGAAAAGATGTATTCTATTTCCTATAGCCAAGCAATAAACAAAGTATAACCTCAGGCAGATATTTACAGTATTGTATTAGGCAATACTTTCGAACATGTTCACAGGCCTTTTTTAAAGCAGATCCTCTTCCCAAGCATGCTACCCAGGAGCAAATCCTGAAGGACCTCTGAATTCTCCTTCAGCTTTGTGCATTTATGTTTGCTCTCGCCAGCTTCGAAACATAGTAACTCCCTGCTCTATGGCACTCTTTCTGGATGAATATTATATCCAAATCTCCATCACTAGCAGAGATTAACACCTCACTTTGTAGTTTCAGGCCTTGAATATTATTTAGGAGCCTTGAATATTATTTAGGAGCCTTGGATATTATTTGAAGGCTGTTGAGATTCTACTCTGGCCACCTGATGCTTTTAGTGATGATAATCCAACACAAACCTGGTGACTGTCATCTGAGATTCTCGGTTCTCTGGAGACTTAAAGACAACCTTCATCTAAATATGAAATATTGATCAATACTTCAGCCTGGTCAATTTTCAGTCAAGCGCACCTAGCAGATGAGCAGTTTCTAACAGATACTACATACTTGGTAAACCATATGCTTAAAATCATTAACCATATTAATGGGTTATGAGGTTTCCCTTATCCTGACCTCTAAGGTGCTGTACGTTAGCAGAGGCTCGCATCTTAATAAAGCCCCAGTTACTTCTGAAATCAAACAAGATCACAGGAGTCCAAGTCAGCTTGTTCTTCTGTAGTGTGCCAGCCAGTTATGCCTCCAGTTTGCCATTCTTTTCCTGACAGCTTTTGACTAGGTTTTTCTTTGTACCAAGAAATATAAGTCATTCAGTCACACAGTATAGCACCCATCAGGTTTTGCACATCATTTTAATCAAGATTAAAATAAATTTGACATTGGCAGTTTTCTAAAGAAAAGAAAAGTGTAAGAACCACATTTACTATAAAAGTCTCTGGCCTGGTATCTCATCTCTAATGGTGACCTGTTCCATGACTGTTCTAGTGAATGAGTATAAGAAACAGAGGAGCAATAGAAAGAAATAGACATGTACAGACTCAGAAGCATATAAAAGTGTACAATCCTGGCTTCCAGAAAACTTTGTGACATCTGAACACATTGTTTTTTAATCAGGTGCCAGTGTTGTGAACTGCATGTGTTTTTCAAGGCAGAGCCAAAAATCAAGGACTGTTATCAGAATATTGAATCTCTTTCTGTATAAATGGTAAAAGGATACATATATTACAATACGAATCACTACCTAAAGCAACACATTTGGAGGACACTAAATTATACCGTGCAATATATAGAGAGATCTGACTAGTACAAAAATTAGAGTAAACAGTTACCAATTTATTACCTAGCTCTCCGAGGCTTCACCTTAATGCTCTTTCCTTTTATCATATTATCACACCACAATCCTGAGAGAGATAATACTAATGAGAGTATTTCAGGTTTTTTAGCTATTTGGTTTGTTTGGATGTCTAAAACATGGAAAAGTATTAATAAAAAGTCACAAATGTATTCTGGCTTATCTTTGGAAGAAAACTAAGAGTCTTAGAGATAATATTTCTAATAGAAAGCAAAAATATTAAAAATATCAGCAATAATATAGAAATATAGAATACAGGAATGTATTTTCCTTTTACTTAGGACAGTATAGTTCTACCTAAAAACATGTCTCTACCCTACAACACAGTAACAGAATCTTCTTTTTTATTACTTCCTATTGTAACAGTATCACTCCATGTCAGTCTAATCTCTTGCCTGACTGAAATGAAATATATTAAGCAGAAACTTACATTTTTTTTCTAATTCCTTGTTCACCTCTTGCCAGGATGTATAGACTGAGTGCTAAAGCAATCCGTAAACGTTTTCTCTGCAGTGGTGACAGATTTTAAATCTTTCTCTCCCCTATTTTTGTTGCTAAAGAACTCATTCTTTCTTTTCTCTGTGATAAAGAAATTTACCTGTTCCTCATACCCATGCATGCACTCTGAATGACTGCTATTAAAAGAAAGCACAAAAGATAGTTAAAAGATGAAAATGTAATTTATTAAATCCTAGCTTACAACCAAACTGTGAAGCTAGAATTGCATCAAAAAGTACTACTCAGTAGCGAATCTACACTCCCACCTACCCAGCTATCTCAAAAATTTGGCCCCTTAAATAACACAGAGTTGCCTCTCAGAAGTCATCTAAACACAAGCTGGGCATCTGTAGCTTATTTGAAGTTTACTAAGACCAACAAATAACATCAGTGATAACCAGGCCATTTCCATGCTTGTAGGATTTTAGAGGCAGACTTTAGAAATTTGTATTTACAAGTTTTTTTTTTTTTCATTTGAAGACACAAAGCATATTGTAAGAGATAGAATTGACTTAAATTGAGAGGAAAAAAAGTAGCCTCAGAAGATTACAATTTACTAAACAGTTCAATATACCAATGACTTGCCTGGTATTAGGCAACTGTGGCATTGTAGCCAATGGTAACTGTGAAGTGCTCAAGCAACAACAAGCATACACTCCTGCTGGGAAGCATAATAAAAGAATAAAATACTGGAGAGCTTGCTACACTTTAGGTGCTTAACCACTCCAGCTAGCAGAAATTCAGATTACAGCAGTTAGATATTTGGCAAAGAAAATACATATTTTTCGGAAATGTTATTTTCAATGGCATATAACAAAACTAAGTGTCAATAGCTCTAAATTGTTTGTACTAAACAGAAAAATCCTTCATAAACAGCTGGTTTTATTATTTAGCTCTGGGATATGGAAGTCAACTCTAGCAGCACTTCTATTATCTTGCAGTGAAGCCTTTTCAGATTCTCAATTCTGAAAATCCAAGTTGCAGACCTTTCTAGAGAAAAGCAAGAGCAAAAAAAATCTTTTTTTTCTTAAAAATCTTTTTTGTGACATCTACATCACATTGAAATACCACCTCAAAATTTTCAGAATTTAATCCTCTACATCATAGCTCCAACACTGGTGTTTTGTACTCTCTTCTTTAAAAAACACCTCAGTCTAACAAAAGAAAGGTAAATATCTTAATCAGAAATGATTAATCACAGTAATTATTCTTTATCATGCTTACTTGACAGCACATTCTGCCAACAATAGCTCAACATCCAAGCAGATACCAACATTTTAAGAAGTGCAGTTTAATTTTCCAAGCTTTTGTAACTTTGGGTTCAAGACCATAGCATGAAGAAGAGCTGACAGATCTTGAGTCTCGATTTGGTCACTATCCATACTCATCTTCATTAACCTGGAGGAATGAAAGTGGTTAGTTACAGCTTTTATGCAATTTGTTATCAACAAATACAGCTAGAGACTTTTGATGTTCCAGACAAACATGCTAAGAAGAAAAAGGTCTCAAGAGCACATTTTTTTTTCAAGGTACTTCCTTTTTCAAGATAAAATGCTCAATGGATGCTGCTACAATATATATTCTAATTTCTTAATAAAGCTGTTCGCAATTTCAGCAAAGACCTCTCCATAAAACACAGCAGTTTAGTTGAGCACATACTTACTGCTGAAAGAGAGGTTCTGCTATGCTTAAGTAGCCATTTCATAGGACAGCTGCCAAATTACTGCTCAGACTGCAGAATTACTTTTTCAGTCACTGTTTTTCTAACAGCCAGTCCTGTCCTATGCTAAAGAATGTCGGCCCTACACTAAGGAATGATAAATTCAGTGCATTTGTGACTAAGCAGGGACCTTGGAGGAGGCTCCAAGAGAGGTATTCTTCTAGTCTAGAAGATCAAACATGTTTCGAGAAGTTAGAATAATTAATGATAAGCGGCATTATTAAATAGTAGTTTATCAGAACACATTTTAAAAGGCTTTAGGTTCTGTTTACAACAAAGGGAGTGTTTATTTTTGAAGTATACAGTTTGATCTTCCTAATGCTCTGGTGTATCTGAATTGTAGATCTTCAGAACTTGTATTGTAGATCTTCAGAACTTGAGTTGTAGATCTTCAGAACTCATTTCACAGTGGCTTAAGTTGTCTTTATAGTTAATGTTCTAATGCAAATGTTTCTGCAGACTGGTAGTTGAAAAAAAAAGTCAGGAAAGTTCAAAGACACAAGAACTCTTGCCTGGAAAACTGCTCTTACTAACTATGCAGGGAAGTGATTATATAAATCAAAATACGCCTCCACAAAATAGAGCTCTGCAAAAACTCTACTGAGATTGTCATGCTCTTGTGTTGAAAGAATTTAGTACTATCTTGCTTTAAATAATTCAGTAAAGATGATTACTACCTTTTCAAGTTGCCTGCTAGTTGTCAAAGCACAGAACTGTTTATTCTTTTCTGCACCTGAATCTGACAGACAATCCTGCTTTTTCAGGACACAATACTATCCTGCTGCTCCCAGTGCTCCAGCTGGGAAGGCTGTCTGTAGAGCAGCAGCTGGAAGGCCATATTATCACATAAAGCTGTGGTAAGTGATAAGGTTTTTCCTTTTGTATGTGGACCCATAAACTCTAGGTTATCCTGCTTGATGTCAGCACAAATGTATGGTAAGTGTCAAACAAGTACAATATACATTTTTTTTTCTATTTGGTTTGCTCTTTTTTCTTTTTCCCTTTAAAGGTCTGCACTAAAGAACATCACAAGAGTCAATGTTTAACTTTTGTAATGTTCCCTGCAATTTTGTTTGATTCATTTTCATACTGAGTCTCATATAGAGTAAAACATCATAAAACTTCATGTCTCCCTTCTGAAAATGGCTTAGATTATTTCCAATGATTTTGCAGAAATTTTCCATAAAAATTGGAATAAGACAGATTTTATAAAAAGCTAATAAAATGTGCAGAATTTTAAATCTTCAATATGAATATTTCACATGCATCTAGAGAGATCATGTTTTCACTCACTTTTAATCCTCCTAGGAATTTATGTACACTCAAGAAACAGGACTGGAGTGGGTCTTGTTGTCATGCTGGAAGCTAATGAGTTCAGTTCAAGTGCTCAGCTGAATCCATATGCCAGCTGCACTTTTCCAGCAGCTGGAAATCTGCCCAATATTCCAAAAGTCACAGATGATTTCATCAGCTACTTATTACCCTGCTTTAATCTCTCCATCTTGGGCAAGATAATTGCAGGCTAAATACGACACTCCCTCACTGCTGAGTTGGGGTAGCTGATATTAAAACTCCAGTTTCGTACATGAGATGACAAAAGCAGGGAACAATATTCCAGGCCATAAACAGAGTGGGGAACTGAAGTGCACATATGGGGACTTTTCATCACTCAGCAATGAGCCAGGCTGCTGCAGTGTACTATTTAAATGTACTGCTTGGCAGAATGAGTGAGTATAAAAGGTCAATGAAGGCATTTGGATTCCTGTACTACAGGGCAAGCGTAAGAACTGCACATTGGAGAGTAATGCTGCATCAAAATTGGCCATGTGACATTATTACAGCTGACAAACAGCATCTGGTATAAAACCACACTGTCCCTAAGGGCATCCTGATATCAAATATTAAAATATAAGTCTATCTATCATACTCTCAGCTTCTCCAGCGAAGTTCTCTCTACTCTCGAACACAGGACAGTTGTTTCCTTGTCTAACTGAGCAAAATGTTTTACCTCTCTTCTATTTCTTACTACCATAGGATAGAGAGATGCAAGAAAATACTTTTCCGTTTGGCCTTGGAAGTTTCATGACAATTTTGCCAGACATTTATTACACCATAAATTATGCATTCATTAGCAGGATAACCATACAACTCAAAACTAAGTACTTTGTTGCATTGTTTAAAGGTAAAAATAGAGGTGATAAAAAAATACTTAGGTGGATAAATACAAGGACATATAACTCCTGAAATACAACTGCATTTTTACAGACATAGTGCTGAGGTAGCAGATCATGGGGAATGCCTATGTACATGGGTTTTTCCAAGTCAGATCCTTTAAATAATCTGGAAATTATTCTAGCACACTCGAAAAGCAGGAGAAAAGATATTATGAGTGGAAAGAGGAAAAGTTCTAAAAAGCATCTGATAGAAACAAGTGATATTAAGCATATCATTATAATTACACCAAAACCAAAGATTTTTCATTAGTTTTCATTAACATTCATTTAAAACTCCGCTTGAAAAGTAAACCATGTAGTAGAAGAACCTTGAATGAAAGCAAGTACCAAAGCCACTTAGTTTAATTTCCCACCACTTAGAATCCACTTGCTTAAAAGCTCATTTTCCTCCTGGATACAGGGAAAGTACTTTAGGTCACAGATGAGGCCCATGAGATTGGAATGAAGCATTCTGCTGGAAAGAGGCTCTAGTCACTCCCAATCTGCTCTTCAATCACTCGCTTAAACTACTACAAAATGTACCACTGCAGAGTGAATATGGCGTGGTTAGTAAGTCCCGTTTTTCAGGACCAGTCTAGTGCTCTTTGACCATAAAGAAAATAAATGACTTACATAAATATAAATCTAACTACGACAGCATTTTCGTTGTGCCTATACTCTTGTGCTTGTGCTGGTTAGGACACTCACTCATAAACACTTCCACAACAAGGCTACAATTCCTGACATTCTGCACAAAGTTTAGCATAGGGATCTGTTAGTTCCTCTCGCACTTCAAGGACACAGAAAGTTTTATGTATCACTGTTTGCTGTTTCCATTGACTTGCGACAGGGACTTAAAGGAGTGAGAGGCTAAGCACAGTAGAAAGTGAGAGCTCTCCTGACTTCATTAACCAGCTAGTGGTTCAGGTGCAGCAAAGCAAGCCTGAGGCTGCACACCTCACTCTGCAAAGCACCATCCCAGCGCAATTGCAGCTGCAGTTACAGCAGCTCCCTCTAAGAGCAGGAGCACCAGCAATCAGTTATGGGTAGCAGGAGTTAATACTGTGCTGAACATCACAACCAGAACATCATAAACCAAAACATGGAGAGATGAGATGTGGTTTTCATAAGTCACGCAACTGATGGATATGGGCCTTAAGATTTTTAATTTTTTTTAAGATGGTACTTTCATTTAAGGAGCTGCTCTGTGTTCTTCAGCTTCTCATAGGAGAAAAGAAGTGTTTTATTGGTAGATTTCTTTTCTCCAAGTAAAATAATAGACCTTAAGGTTTCCTGTAATGCGAGAAATATTCTTCGCTCCATTACATGGTAAATAACTTTCAGGTATCCAAGGCCTTGCTAGAGTATATGTTTCTGGTCTCACGCTGAAGGTACTGGTCAGGTCCACAGCTTGTCTAGTTATAGCATTCCCACACTGAAAAGAAAAACATACATACATACACCAGCCCCTCTTTACTATGATTTCATTCGCCTTCCATCTTGAGCCCTCTTCTTCATCTTTAGACTTCTAGTTTATTCAATGTTTCCACATATATAAGCCATTCCATACCTCACATCATTTTTCTTGCCCTTCCCTGTGCCCTTTCTACTGCATCCCATTAAGAGGCAATCCATCTTCCAGCATACTTAGCTTGTGGCAAGGCCGCAGATTAGCTCATTGGATAGCAATGGGTTTTACATTGTTCTTTCTTTATTTCCCAAGGATCCCTAACATTTCTGCTGTTAATCAAAGCATTTTAAAAGAACAATACAGAGTCACTTCCAAGACCTCTTTCCTATTAACTACTACTACGAAATATATCATGGTTCTCTACAAAGATAATTAGTTTTCCCCAAATGCATTATTTTCCCAGGCACAGATCTAAAAACTCTCCATTTGCTGCTTTGCTAATACATGATCCTAGCTAACACTTACAATCATAACAGTTTACCACATTTATAGATAAACTTTCCATCAAGTATTTTTAAAAAGACAGAAACTTGTATAAAATATTATTTACCACTGGGATATAGTGGGAGAGACTCCTAGCAAAATAAAGTATTCTGTCCTTATGGGAAAGAACAATGAGCCAAAAACTTCAAAGAAACTAAGAAAAATGACATGAAATGAAAGCCAGAATTTTTTTTTCCCAGGTTCTGTCGTTGGACTTGTGGCCACTGAAACGACCTGTTTTTCTCAGTCAACATCAGCTGCAGGGTATAGTTGACTAGTATGATGCTCAAAATCTTGTTTATGGGTGAAAAAGAAGTATACTAGATAAATAGAGCCAAGAATTTATTGTTTGTGTAGCTAAAATCTTGCTCTAATCAATATTAGTCCAGATCTAATGATTATGGAAAAAGAAAGACTAATACTACAGCTAAAACTGTTATATGCCCATGTAGTTTCTATCCCTTTTTCTATTCATAAGAACACTCTACCCTTCCCCGCTTTGCTGGGACCCAAGGTCAGCAGTTTCATTCTGGTGTTGACAGGGGTGTTGTGGTAAATTGTTCTGTTGCCAGAAGGAACATGATCTTCACGTTGGTGGTTTATTCTTCCTTACTCCTCACGATGCCACATATTTCACTTGTAACTAGGCTAATAAAAATAACTGCCTGCTGAAAGAGGCCTGAGACCAAATAATATAATTTTCAGTAACAGTCAGTAGGGCCTTTTACTTCAGTTTTCAGCAGATACTCGGATAGACCACAGCCAGTGTGGGCTGATACGCTACTCTATTTCCAATATCAGAAATACGTCACAGCTCTCTGAAAATAACGGATAGAGGGATTCATTTTACTGACCAACTCAGCATACAACATGTGGTGGTTTTGTTTACTCTTGAAGGTGCGCCATTCCCCCTTGAATATGGCCTTTTATTTTTCACTTTGTCATCTTAATCTTACCTCCAATGAAAAACCTAGCAGGCTCTACTGCCCCATAAATGAGGTTCAGAGGGTGAACCTTCTAAATACAATTTATGTGAACTCTCCCTGGAGCCAGAGAGCATCCAGTGAAGGACAAGCTCAGGTGGCTGCCGATCTGAGGAACTAGATTACAGGCTGTTTTCCAAGCTCAACCTCCGGAGTCAGAAGCAGAACATACTATCATTTTATCGCCTCCACAAGGTTTTATCTTCTATTAAGTTACATACTGCCCTGCTAATGGGTCTGGAAGCTACATGTTGAACACTAGAAGATCAAAAGTCAGAAAAGTGAATTCTGATATATTCAATATACTTTCACATAGTCCAGTTAAAACCATTTGAACAGAGAGGGTCAAATAAAACTAGCCTAGAATATCTGCTTACTATGAATAAACAGTCTTTAATCATAGATCCTCAACAGCCTTCTGTTAAACCTGTCATTTGAATATATAGTCAGTGGATACATTTGGATGCAGGCACACGTACCAATAAACACATGTATGCACAGCCTAGCAGTGGCCTGTACTACATCTAGATTTCTAAGGGACTGAAGCATCCCGTTCTTGTTTCAAACATGCTCTAAGGACACAGAAGAATCCACATTGTCGATACACACGTAAATAGCACAATATGGATGACTGCCCTTGCAGAGCAACATTTAGTGTCTAACCAGTTGATTCATGATACACTCCAGATAAAAACTGTGAGACAAATTTGGCTCCTAGCTGAGAAAGGTTTGCTTATGTGTTATACTGTTCACAGCGGTTTTGCTAACACAAATAATTCACTGCAATAGTTTACTAATCCAAAATTACATTAGCATACACTTCCAGTTTGTTCAATACAAAAAGCTCAGCAGTAAACTAAAACTGTGAATTAAAAAACAGGTGATATAGAGAAATCACATAACACAGCAAGAATGCATACTGACTGATAAGAAGGAATTAAAATAAAGAGGAAATTCTGATTCCTTATCTAATGCTGCACCAAAATCACTATATAAGAGTTAAAAGCAATAATTGAGTCATCTCTCTGAGAACAGTGTGAAGCCTGAGTGTGAGAAAGACATACCTATTTGTAAGAAAAACATGTGTTCAAAAAGGATCATGAGATCCATAGAAACCATGCAGGAGCACCTGTTAGCACACAGAAATTGCACAGCTATGTCCTTGAAAGCTGTGTACCTGCCTGCATTACTGCTGCACAGAACCAGGGCTTCAGAAGGTATCTTGCAAATGATTACGTGACCATGGGGAACACATGGCCCATGAGATTTTGATGTTAAGCATATCAGCTATTTCACAGGAATTGGATCAAAGTTTATCAGTGTTACAGCAAGAGCGGGGCTTCTCCATGACGGGAAACAGGCTAGGAGAGTGTCAAAGCATGGTCAGTACAAGGTGAACGGAGCTGTGGCAGTAGAGGTTCTTGCTGAGGAACCTCATGTGAGGTTCTGAGTGAATTCTACACAAATGTAAATTCCTCTAATTTGAAACTATTGTATCATCATTACATAAGTAAAGTAGTTTCAAGAAACAACCAACCTATGTTTCACCATTCTGTTTCACCATTCACCATCCTTTTTGTTCCTGTAGTTGTACTTCTTCAGGCAGTAACAGTTCTTTTATACAACACCTTCTGTGGTAGGAAATCTTGGAGCATCTTCAAAATACAAACTTCCTGAAGTAGCAAAGCATGAGATAATCAAGTAAAATAATTTAAATCACAGCTAAAGTTATGTGTTGCTTAGTCAGAATTATATCAAAATTATAGAGCACACCAGTGTAAAGGTGGACTGAATAATGATATCAATTGATCGGATTATTGTGCAATAAAAATGGGCATTCAAAGCAAAATGACACTGTTCTCATGCTACGGAGAGATTTCTGAGATTTCAGAAAACATGAAGGATTTATGGACTGGGAGGAAGATGACTAACAATATTTAGCAGCACATTTAGTTCTGAAAAATATCTTTATTATTTTTACTTCTAAGTTTTATTATATTTGACTTCACTGCTGTTATATAATATGAAGGCTTCCAGCACTCTGCAAAGAAACAGGAATTACTACTATTTATTACGGAATTACAACATTGCTATAATTTTATGCTTTACAACGGATATGAGGAATAGAACTCTGTATACCACTAAACAAAAATTTAGTATTATCATGCTTAGTGACTCAGTTATGAGCTGCTTTTCTTTTTAGCAAAAGGAACAGTCATTCATAATATTGGGCACTGAAATTGTTCCTCTCATTTCTTCAGAAATATACTCTGTGAATGCTATATAGTTAAGACTGCCCTACAAAAATAATTTACACTAACCTTTGCATGTAGAAACATTCTTTTAAGGATTCAAAAACATTCTGTAAGTGCTAATTAATTACTTTCTGTGCTAAACCGTGTGCTGACAAGGCTACTAAATTAAGCAGATTTGATAGAAAGTGTAAGTTGATAGGAAATATAAATCAATGTCTTTTCACACAGACACACTAGCATTCTATCAAATTGCAATGGCAGTCAGCTATCAATGAGAAAAGGTCACAAGAATTAGATATAAGTGTCTTGAGGATAACACCAATGCTGTTTCATATCCAGTAAGGATCTAAATGTACTTATTCTATTGTTTTGAGTAAGATCAGCTGACTAAACTATCACAAAATTTTCTATTAGTAAAGGAAAATCATAACAAATCAATTATGAATAAACATTACGTGTTATCAAATATCTGAAGCTAATAAAAACTGATAGAAAAAAAAGTGTTCAGTTTCACTTCTTTTACAGTTCCTGAAATATTAATATGAAACATGGAAATGTAAACATGGTATTACAGAAACTGGTATGAAAAGTTGGTCTGAACACCCCCAGGCCTCAGCCTTTTCCCTCGTAAGGATTCTCCTTCCTATCCGCAATCTCCCTTAGAGTAGATCGGCCTTCATGAGTTCAACCTCATTGTTTAGTCCACAGGAAGGGAAGGCTAGCAGGAGTAAGAACTGAGTGGCTTTTCTGTATGGCCTGGGAGGAAGTCCAGAATAGAATCATAGAATCATAGAATGCGTAAGGTTGGAAGGGACCTCTAGAGATCATCAAGTCCAACCCCCCTGCACACACAGGGTCACCTAGAGCACGTGGCACAGGACTGCGTCCAAGCGGGTTTTGAAGATCTCCAGAGAAGGCGACTCCACAACCTCTCTGGGCAGCCTGTTCCAGTGCGCTGTCACCCTCACTGTTAAGAAATTTTTCCTTAAGTTCCTGTGGAACTTTTGATGCTTCAGTTTCTGGCCATTTCTTCTAGTTCTGTCAGTGGCCACCAGTGAAAAGAGGCCAGCACCATCCTCCTCACTGCCTCCCTTGAGGTATTTATAGACACTGATTAGATCCCCTCTCAGCCTTCTCTTCTCCAGGCTGAACAATACTATGCAATGGTCTCTTTTCTCCATACACAAAGATGATGCACAGTCAAACTGATGGCTATTATGTGCCTTAGGTACCAACAAGATACATGCAGTGGCAAAGACGGATCTGTTGCATAAAAACATTGCTTGGGAACTCTCTGAGCATAGCTCGTATATTCAGAGAACAATCAGAATTTCACAAATGTTACTTTCCACCGGTGTGAAGGTCCTACATGGTACTGACCAGGGGTGTCAATTAAGTGACCTATAATCATTAAGCTGTCCATAGAAGACAAGTTGTCATGATCCCACAGTATTAATGGTCTTTATGTAAGCAAATAACTTTGAGGTTGTTGAGAATTCCAAGGAATTAGATTACACAGAAGCTTTGTGTATTGTTGGATTCTCCTGGATTGCCGTGCTGTGTATGCTATGATAAAGTGCCAAACACTTCATTTATTTGCGCGGTTTCTACTGGATTTCAGATTGGATAAGATGAATTTAAGGAATCTTTCCATTCACCAAACATCCATCTAGGAAGTAATTGTTCTGTGAGCTACACAGACAGTTAACCTATTTTGTACTTCTGCTGTTAAAAACAGGTATTAGCACTATACTTTTGCTTGCTTCTGGCACATTCTTATATTCCAAAAATGTATCTTTGCTTGTAAAGGACAGTGACACTACACAAAGACTTATATTGTGCTACATAGGACTACCTTAAGTAAATCAAATATTAAGGAATGCAAATAATTTTCTCTCCAAAAATCTTCACCTTCAGATCTAAGAATTCCAATTACTCTTCTGTCCTCAATACACCATCAATGCACAATTCCTTATACAATATACACTATGAGCAGGAGTTTTGTAAAACACTATGCAGAAGGGGATTTAACTTAGAATGACTCTTTTTGTATGAGTTTGAGTGACTAATTTAGTAACAGAGAACAAAAAAAAATTCCTTGGATGTTCTGAGATTTCCAAGAAGGAAATAAGACTCTAAAATACATTAAAGGAGAGGTATTTTCTGCAGAAGAAAGATAATTTGCCAAGAGTGGATGATTTATTCCTCACCAAGATAGTACCACACATCATCAGCTTTAATATTTATGATCCCATTTGCAGGCTAGCTCCTTATTTGATTTGGGCAATAAATGGACCATTGAAAAGTTGTTCTTCATCTGACACCATTTCAAATAAAAACCTGGATAAAGTCTGCCCCTGTTCTTTGTTTTTATGCTGCTGCATCTCTTCAAGCTGCTTCTTTCACTCTGCTTCATTTTATTACACTACACAGTTTTGTTTCCACATCTGAAAATGACTTAGGAAATTTTCCATTCTAAGTCCTAACTATTGACATTTCAGTTCCTATACTTCTGGAAATCATGTTTCAAGACCGGTTCTTCAATTACCTTATTTTAATATACCCATTCTTCTTAAAAAATGAGGTCTATTAAGCTGAGAAAAATATGAAATACCACATTAAAAAAATAAATAAAATAAGCAAAAACAAGCTATCAAAGCTGTGCTGGAATTACAGAACGATTTTCACAACCTTTGTTCCTAGTTTAGGATGTTTAAGTCAAACAACTGTATAATTCTTCCAGAGACTCCTTGAGCCCTCTAGATTTTATGGAAAAAAAAATAAAATAAAATGAATTGAGACTTAGGAATGAAGTACGGGATAAGAAATTAACTACCATGACTTAGCACTAATCAATATTATTTAGAAGCATGCTTTCTAGAATTATGGGCTTATGTGAAAATCTTAGCCTTCTATTAGCAAAGGTTCTAGTTTTTGAAGACATACAGAAAACATTTGAAACCCTACTGTACTCTGAAGATATGAAAGATCAAAAGATAAGAGGCTGCCAGAGAATGATTCATTATTGTTAAAGATTTATAGTGCAGAAATACTAAATTAAAATTCAGAGTCTAATTATATGTGCTAGGGTCAGAGGAAATGTGAGGAAATGAGGAATCCAGAAACAGTTTGAATTAGGTACAAATCAAAATACTAAGAACTGTTAAAATCTCCATGTTTTCTATAAGATACTCAAACACTTAAAAGTTCTTACGCATCTTATGGATCATGTAGCATGCCATGTGTGTCAAAAGTCTTTCCCTGGAAGGTGTTAATTTAGAAACAAGAACACAAATCTAAAGACCAGAACGCTTTTCTGAATGCTACTGCAAGTGTTTTGCTAGAGGGACCAAAAGTAATGTCGATACTAGAATATAATGGGCAAAACTCTTCTTTTAAGCTACATAGTTGAGGAAATTGGTATTTTCTATAGAAATTTTAGATGGATATTACATATGAAATCAGTATACTAGCTTGTAAACATTCTCAAAACACAGAAGTAATTGTAAATTGCATTTTTTTCAGATCTAAGTAATTCAACTTGAAAGTAGGCTTCTGGAAGCTTATTTTAATATGACTATGAAAAAAGCGTACCAGCAAGAATCAAGGTTAGTTCAAGCTTCAGCCTTTGGAAGCTACATAAAACTAATGTAAGTGATAATTTTTATTTTTAGAAAAGCAGCATGCAAATAGTGAAATTCTAAAAATGGGAATTGCTGCCTGAAGCCCAGAGAATCTATGATCCAGACTGAACATAAGGTAACCAACTTAGTCAAGTTCATTTCAACTTCTTTTTTCCCCCGCAATGAAATCTCTACTATATCTTTTCCACTTCAGCTTTGCCTCTTGGCTAGAATTTCTACTGCAACTTTCTCCAGTGACCAACTGCAGTAGGTATTGCAAAGAATGCATGTGAATTGATTTACAGGATGAACAATTTGGGGTATGACCGCTAAAAGCAGTGGAGTTAGGAGTCCTGATTCCAGGAACCAGATAGACTAGGCATTAGATGCAGCAGTAAAATTATTGGAATTTTATGAGGAGCATTTTGATAATAGTTTTTACTTACCAAAACAAGGTAAATTAAACGTCAGTGTCAGTCTGGTCCAGATAAGTAACACTCTCCGTTGCCTTTTCGCTTTTGTCCTGCATAAAACAAAGCAAACTACGCAAAATTTTACTCCAATTCAGGAAAACCAATATATAACAGAAAAGATATTTTTAATGACATGTTTATAGCCATTTACATAATTTCCTAACTTGTCTGAAAGCAAAAGATTTTACTTTATAAGGACATATTTCAATTCTTTTATCTGTAAAACAGATAAATCCCAAAGCCTATGCAGTTTAAATACTTGAGAAGAGACAACGTAAAAGTATTGCCGGTGGAATACTGAAGGAGAACAGCTTCCTGAAATAACAGAACAAGTAACAATTAGGAAAACAAGATATTCCATTTATTGAATCTCAATCTCATTTACTAACTGTCCAAAAGAGAAATGAATGTAATTTAGTTAACTGAAGGAATTTTTAAGTTAATGATCTATAGTAGACAGGTCCATGTTTAAGCTAAGTGTTTCCAATAACTCAAGTTTGGCTAATGAATTATGCACTGACTGGAAAAACTCACCCATATGTTTCCTGGTTATTTGAGATTCTTGAAAACAAGATGCTGAAATTTGCTAAATTCATAATGAAGTGCTGGATCCTGTAACCCATCTAATTTAGAGCCTGCAGCATCATAGCTTCTATTAACTTTATGACTCTAGTCTGCATTCTAAGCATATTTATGCAACACTTTTACTATACTAACAGAACCATCCCACAGGATCTGCTCCTGTGCTCAATATCCAGACTAAAGTGTCAATGACTTCAGGAATGTTGAGGAAAATTCTGCTTCCAAGAGGTAAAAAGCCATCATTTGATAAAGATGCAGACATCTGCTGGATTTTTGAGTTGTTAACAGTACCTGTGGCTGTTGTTGCTTTCACATCCAAGTCTCTAAGATTGGTAGCAACAGAAAAGGTTTCAAACTTTTTTTATTTTGTCTCTACATTCAATCAAAGCCTACATTGACATTGCAAAATTGTAACATGTACTGATGCAGTCTTATTTACTTACCAGACTTCCTGCCAGATATATCAGGAAAAGTCATCTCTACCATGCAAACTGTCAAATTCAAGGAAATCGAAGTAATTTCAAGTTTTTAAAAGAGCTATAAAACTGGATGTGCTGCAACTGCTCTAACTTACTAGAACAGTGCAGATAGCAGATCTTGCCTGAACCTTTTGGGGACTCTTAAGAGCACTTCATGTCAAATGGTTATTGCTAAGATTTGTGTTAACCCAGCAATGTTCACAATAACTTTCTGGGAAAATTCATCTGTGGCTTGTTGCCCAGGCAGTTTAAATCACTAGCACTGCTTGTTTCATAGCCAAAAGTCATTCATTTCAGGTACAAGTAAACTCCATAAGTGATATAGGAACTATTTACCAAATAAAATTATGCATGATGAGTACTGGACTAAAAAGCATACTAAATAAATAAATAAATAACAAATAGACATTCCATGAAGAAGGAGAAAAGCTAAACTCACAAATAAATTATTCTTTTTAAATTTTATAACCAAGGCATTACTAGCCCATTGGTGCCCTATGGAGTTATTAAATTGCAGTCATTTACTTTGTACATTTCATTGACAGTGCACAAGCGAGCTATATAATGCAGAAAAATAAAGCTATTCAAAAACACGCTAGTTATTGCAGCCAGAATCTCAGCAGTTTAGCAGTTTTACTGAAGTGTTATATGCCTGTTGTTAACAACAGCTCTTTTGTTGTTCTGGGATTTGACCTGTAAGCAAATAAAATGACTTGTCATTTTACTGCAGCTTCTAATTAACAAACAAAAAAATCTTAAGTTAGCTTTCAGTTGCCTTGCAGCACCTTAACAGAAGAGGCCAGACTCCCACAAGGAGCCCCTTGTCATTTCCATCAAAAGTAACATTGTCACAGCTGGTGATGCTTCATTAGGTGAAACCAAATGGAAGGAACAATTAGGTTTTTACAATAAAATAAAAAATACAGTATTCATATCCAGAAGTTCTGAAGGCCACACAATCTCTCTTTTGGCATCAAAGGCTTTACCAAATTAAAAACACTCCTTGGTGGAATAGTTAGGATGGTAGCTGTTACAGGATTCCTCACAACATTGTAATCTGCATAGCAAAAAGAAAAACTTTCCAAGTGTGAAGGACAAAATAACATATGCTTTTTCTCTTAAGATGTTCCACAGGAGAAGTGACATGAGAACCTATACAATGTATGAAGATCTTTTGCCTTGCTTTCCCAGGAAAAGTACTTTATATACTTTTGTGCTACTTGTCAAACCCATCTTCCAGTCTTGCATGTAACTCAGGAGAAAGTTGGTATTACTTGCCAGTTGTTCATTCTCCAGGGGCTTTCAGGGCAACAAAACATTCTAATACTGTCCTTCTGACTTCCTGGCTATTTTCTATCCCTGGATAGAAAAACTGAACAGGTGATTTCAAGACCATTGCTGTACAAGATGATAAAGTCAGCCTTCTCTCCCACAAAAAGATATCTCTCTTCTCTACAATCTAGTAAAGTGTAAAGTAGAAAGATTAGAATAAATAGATAGATCACAATAAAGTGAAAATATTAAACAGGAAAGCCTCAGACAGCTCCAAAGAAATAGCTTAGCACCAGTATGGTATATCACATGGACTTTAATTCCTCGGCTTGTCAAAATAAAGCTTCCAGAAAATAAAAGAGAATTAGCTGTAGCAGTAATTCCAATAAAACATGTTTGGCAGAGAAAACCTATTGCCAATGCACACAAAGAAAGTTCTTTCCTTTGTGGGAAGATGTGGTTTTATCCAACTAAAATGGCCGATGTCTTGAAAACGTTGAAAACATTTGCTTTGAATACATCATGTTTTGACAGTAATTCTGTTTTCCAGTAAGTAAATTACTCTGAAGTAAACAGAAGAGCCCTCTTACCATAGAAATAGTCAGAGCTTCAATTATTACATTTTTCAGTACTTGTGAAATGCTCATATGCAAAATACTCAGCACTGGATGTTTAAATGTTTTTATCTAAATATTTAAAATGAAGTATATCCCTTTTATTACCACTAGTAGTTGCCCCAAAACACAATAAAGTCATAATCCTAACAGGATGGCCTGTAACTAGCACAAAATACGTGCTTAAGTAGTTGGCTAGATTTCAAGTCCAGGAAAGGAAACTTCACCTGACACAATGGTGAGCCTTTCTTCCCTCCCTCGTACACATACACAGCATTTGACTCACTAATGATGCAAAACCAAACCTCCCTCTCTCCATTTTTCTCTCACTCCAATACATGCTTTGCTGTTAGCCCTCCTAAAAATCTGCACTGTGTAACATGCCCTGAAGATCAGCAAACCCACACAGAAAATGCTACAAATACTTGCTACTATCACATGTGCTGGGAATAAGACTTCCATTTGCATGTTTATTTCCTCCTTCCTTGGAGACTGAGAAAGGAAATAAAGGAGCTCAAAACTGTAAGCATTTTTTACAACAGCTCTTTAGCTTACATATCTATTTTAAATATATGTAAATGTAATATATATGTCACTATATATTTATATCATTGTGCTTTTGAGAGTGACTATGTTTCTGACAGCTTGTCTAGCATGCAACTACTAAAGTGCTTTGTATCATCTGGCAGCGAAGCTTACTCGTTTATGATCTCTTCCTGGTTTCCTGCAGCAATATTTAATTCCAAGAGTTTGACATATTCTGAATGCGGCCAAGATTACTTACATACAAGACACAGTTGAGGGTCACTGCTTGGTCTCTGGAACAGCAGAGAAGGAATAATATCTGTTATATTCTTTTAAAGAGATTCAACAAGCCAAAATACTTCATTTCAACCTCATCAACCAAGCTGTATCACACCAAAACTGTGTCAAATACTAACAAAGATCACGCATCCACTGGAAATAAGTCAGCGAGGTTCATAAGACCCAAGATATAGTGCACGGACCACCAGTGTAAGGAGGAAATAAATAATAATTTATATGGAATGGTTCTTACCTTACTAACATCTAATGGTTAACTTACTAACATCTTTACTGCTTGCCAGAGCTGAGTAGATCTTTCTCTGCTCAGCACCAGATAGGGATACTTTATACCTATGCAAAAGAAAATTCCAGTCAGCAGCTGTTTTGGTTCCAATGGAATACACAGTTCCAAGGACATCAGAGGGATTGTCACTAAACAGGAAGGAAAGAAAGCTTTGTTTGGAGGTACATTTGTGGGTTTTTTTATGCCTGGAAAACAGTAGAAAAAATGTAGAGTATAAATCTTTCCACAGTAAATTTTTCCACAGTAATCATCTCACTGCAATGTACAGAAATTTCCCTCATTTTAAAATTAAGTATGATTGATATTCTAGTTTTAGAATAGTCTTCCTATTAGTCTACTACAGATTAGAATTTCTTCCCTGAAATTATACAATGAATCCTGTAGAAATTACATTTCTGCCCAATTTGGCACGCTACTGAACTCAGATATAACTCCCTAACATATATAATGAAAATGAAATTTCAACAGATGTGGTAAGAACTGAATAATCCATCCATTGATGCATAAAAGACTAACCATTTCTTTGCTTTTCCTATTGTTAAATGCCGGAATTTGGCAAGATATAGATCAGTAATGAAAGAAGATCAACAAAGATATATCACATATGTTCCAGAAGAAGAGGGAAGAGAAATGAACAGCACAGAAGCAGCAAGGCCCAATCTCACAGTGGGCCACAGAAGCTCCTCTTCTGTCGAGTTCACTTGAAATTTTCAAAAGCATGTGGATGCAAGAGTCTCCCAGCCCAGTGCAGCATTGTATCCTCATTCTGGGCAATCTTTCAGGGCACACTGGTTCTTCTGTGTGTGGGAGAAACTTAACACACAACCACACTGGAATCAGTTTCAGGGATTAGGTTCAAAGAAGTATAACTATAATCCACCATATATCAGTTGTATAAGAGGATGGCAATTCCATTTAGAAAGAACAATTAAGTATCTTTATAAGATGGTAGTGATTAACATATTGTTTTATGTCATTGCTTGGAATGGTGATAAAACTCGCTGCCTCCTGCTATACTTTTTATATATTGCAGATGCACTTTCCGCATTCTTTGCAAATTTTAAGTATTTCAACAAACGATTTTTGACCTACTCCACCTCTTTATTAGACAAAACACAAGATGAAAAATAACATGAGCACACAGGTGACCGAAAAAATGATGCAGGAGAGAACAACTGAAATACGTTATATACTGTTCCTATAATGTAACCTGACTCTGCATGAGTTTTCAGCAATGGAGAAAAAGACCCAGAAACTTTACATAAATAAGAGCATGTATCTGGTGCAGAGCTAAGAAACTGGTGTGTTAGCTCATGTGGCAGAGACTCCACACTGATTACATGGGCACCTCAAATGAGGAGGAAAACCTCAAGGGACAGGGAACTATGCTGAATAAATTTATGCTTTAATACACAGATTAAAATATGTGGCTTTCTGATGATGCTTCATTTCAGGTAATAAAAGCATTCCTATATACTTTATGTGAAATTGCTTTTCTTTCAGAGTCCATGTTGTAAAAATAAAATCCCAGGGTAGAGTAAATGAAACTTAAGCAAAAAGAGACTATAAGAAAAAAAATATATTTTTGCCTCACTTTCCATCCACTTGTTAAAAAGTTCAGTTGCCTTCTGGACACAAGGAACATACTGCAGGTCACATGTGAGCCCTAGAAGATTGGAACAAAGCATTCTTTTGGAAATAGAGCCCTCATTGCTCCAGGTCTGCTTGCTGATTACTGGTTTAAAATACTGCGAAACATACTGCTGCAGAGAGAACATGGTACTGTTCATTTATAAGGAATGACTTTCACTGTACTAAAACTATTTAGGATTTTGAGTAGAATTAGTAACTGAATTCAAAGAACAGAATTTTGTTTGTAAATCATAAATTTATTACAGATAACACATTCTCTGAAGTACAGGGAATGTGCTATCTGTCACTACAAAACATCAATAAAAATAAAAGCAGATTATGTTAACAAGTAAGCACACAAACAAATAAACACACATATAAAATGTGACATGGTTCAGGACTCAGACCTAAAGGTTCATACCCTTAGGGATCAGAACCACTAGGTTCTGATCAGGTTCATACCTTTAGAGATCAGAAATATTTCCCCTCTCCATCATGCAATAGATCACGTCCAGATAAACCAGGCCTTTCAGTAGCGCTACATTACTTGTCTCATGCTGCACATACTGTGTAAGATCCAGGGCTCTATTTAGCAACAGGCTCTCTGCACTAAGACATAGTTTAAACAGAGTTAGTACCTTTCTAACCACACATGGAAAGACAGTAGGGATGACTCTGATGTCATTTGTGTTTATTTCTGGCTCTTGAATTTAAAAGAAAGATTTAGTCTTCATAATAGCTCTCAAAAACCAGAATGAATAATACTGGCTAGAGAAAAGGCAGCTATCCTCAAGAAAGTCTGCTTCTAGTGTCTAAGATTCTTAAGACTTTGGACACTCTGAGATCATGGGGAGATCATAGGAGGCGCTACAGAAGTCCAGCTTTCGTTTTAAGGAAGAACTAGTAATACCTTACCAACTGAAAAGCATCGTAGATCAGATTTGTTCTGTCTTTGTAGCTTTATGTCCACATTGAATTTCACCCAGCTGACATCTTCCTCCAATTCTATGGTAATTAGGAGCCGGAAAAACATTTTTAAAACAATTAAACAAACATATTAATGGTATTTCCTAAAATGCATAAGAGCATTTATACTTCAAAAAAGTGATCTGAAATGTACAGGAAGATTTCAAGACATTGCTTTTGAAGTCCTTAAAATTAGTAACAATTAAACTAGTCTCTTAAAAAGACACACATGAATGCACATACATGCAAAGTTGATCTTTTTAATATTACAGATTTTTTTGTAACTAGACAGACTAAAAAAAAATCTTCCTGTTGATTAAGAAAGGACAGTAGTAGGAAATATATTACTTATCTGGTTCATTAGCATCTTTAGCTATTCACAGAAAAAAAATGGCAAAGAAAGAAGGGCTTTTTTTACCTTGTACAGACTAAATTAATACAAAATCTCATACTTAAACTTAAGAAACATTAACAAGTGTGTCTTTGGTGATGATGCCAGTATGTCATTATAGCAGCAGAGCCATTTCGCTGCAAAAGTCCCCCTTGAGAAGGTTGCTAGGACCAACCATGTTCCCAGCATGTGTAAACTACAGCACAAGATACTCTTGTTAGAGTCTACAGGAGTTCTAATTTCACATTTAGTTGAGCCTCAGTTTTTAGTTTACTCAAAACAAGTGTTACTTTCCTGCCTCAGCCATTGGAAAAGTTAGCTATTTTTGCCAAATCCAATACATAGAAGCAATAACAAAAGGGTAGCATGTGGTAGCAGGTAACAGGATAACTTAATCTGCAATCTAAATGAGTCTTCATTAAACGTCTTCCAGTATTTTTGGAGTGGCTTATGTTGTATGTCAAAGGAACATAGCACAGGAACCTGAGAAGTAGAAAGGAACAAAATGAGAAATATCAATAGATTTTTAAATATTTGAAATACTTTTCATGAATGCCCCAATAAACCCTCTGCATTTATACCCAGCTTGCATTGAGGACCACTGAGGATTATCTGGGAAAATGGCCTTCAAAAAGCATTCCTGATTTGATTCTCTTCCAATTTTGTTCAACAATAATCAACAGAAATCCTTTTTGAACAGTCCAGGTATCCATTATCTTGGCAGCATCAAAGCATTCACTGAAGGGATAATCCTACTGAGAAAAATGCAAAACAAAACAAGCTTTTTTCACTCAGTATTTCCTGACTCTGTTCAGATGATGTTATCAGATGGCATCAGCAATCACACCCTCACTTGCTGTAAAATTTTAGTCATTTCCACAGTATCTAAAGAAAAACCCTGAAATACTTAAGTACATATAATGAGAGTAACACAAGAAAACTGGTTATCTTCTGTTATACTAGTAAATCATGAAAAAAAACCATCTGAATCCATTACAGTAAGAAGTGAATTGGCATCATCTTCTACACCACAGTTCCATGTCTCTGGTAATTAAAACAAAATAAAAAGATGAACTGCAGATTTCTGAAAAGACTGAGGGCCCCTCAGAAGAGCTTTAATATAATATATTTTCAAGCTGGATGAATGTATTCTAATCATATCCTAACCTTACTCTTGATAGTGGTGCAGCTGTTAGAAAAGATTCTTTTGGATGCTTTGGCCGTTGAGTTTATTGCAGCACACTAAAGAAGTGAGCAGCTGTAAACCTAACTTAAAACCAAAGCTCTAAAAAAAAGTGTCAGAACATAACAGTGAATCTTTCCAAACAGGATTTAAGAATCTGCCAGTCATTGCTTTTCCTACAAGAAGGTTGGAAGCCCCTCAGCCCCAAGAGCCTTTAAGGCTCACATGAGTCTTAAAGGGCAATATCTTTGTAGTTAAATTGACCTTAAACGGAATACAAAGCACATCCTGGGACAAAGCCTGTTTTATTAACTTTGTAACAACTAATATACTATTGGAAGTTCTGGAACTATAAAGTTATTGCTCTCAGTTTGGAAACAAAATGGATATACTCTAGGTCCCAAGGAAAAAGAGGGGAAAAAAAGGGAAGGTCAAGTTTGTGACTTTTCTTTGCTCGTGCACATAGGCAGCAATTAAACAAAATCTCCTTTCTTATGTTTGTAACGGTATGTTACCCTTAGCAATATAATTAGGGTAGTTTGAGGCTTGAGAAATGTACACATGCAGGTGTGCTTTGTTCTAATCTGCCCATTTCTTTCAAGTGGCTCTTATGATGCAGACTGGGACAGCACCGTACCTGTGAGGGTATGTTAAAACCTACAGTAAATCTCAACTGCCAGTATTTTTTCATGGTATAGTCTTATGAAGCAGTGATATTTCACAGAAGAGTTCAGAGAAGTCTTAAATTAACTAGTAGACTTCACTGGCTTTTGGAAGTTTCAATGTATTTTTATGTTCTTTCAGTTTCTTTTGTTCCCTTGAACAAGTATGTGTAGTTCATTTTTTTATTCAGCATTTTTCCCAAAGGATATGTAACTGGAGGATATGTAATTTTCATATGGATACAGACACAGAGCAGTTGTATAATTTTACTCTATCCTGCTAAGGTAGTACGGTTATTTCAATGAGACAGACAGTATGAACTCTCTATTGAATTTATGTCAACAATCATGGCTATACAAAAAGAATTGCAGTCTATTAACAATATACAGAAACTGAATAAAACCAAGCAATTCATTTACTCACCACATGTTGAGTAGCCTCACTTTCTGTAACAGTGTTTACTAGAAGTAAAATCCTCTTCAAAACAAGTCTGTAAAATACAGGATCAGCAAGTCATATTGAAAATATCTTTTTTTGTTTTCATAACTTGTCATTATTTGTGCTAACCATTCTTGAGCATAAAAAACACTGCAACCTGTTATGAACCCCTTTACAGTGAGTACCACTGTAAAGAAGGCTTTCATTTTTGTCCACAGCTTACTCTCAAATTCTTCTGCTGAAACTGTTCCTGAAAAATATGAAATATTCCCTTCTCTAATCATTAGCTATAATGAACAGCCAACTGCAAAAGTGTGCTCTTCTACACTCAGCATTCAGGCCTGTCATCAACAAATTACCATTTATCCTTGGCCCCACTCTTTTCATCCTCACTTTCACAACTCTTTTTCCTGACTTCTCTGCTTTTTTACAAGCAATTTAAAGTTTGAGTGCTCCAATTGCTCTTTTGAAACTCCTTAGGCAGATTTCAGTTGCATACTAAATCCAATATACTAAATCCAATATACTTGTAATGAATTAAGCTCCTTAATATGAATAAGATTGGTTGAGATTCAAAGGGACCTCTAGAGATCATCTACTCCAACTGCCTGCACAAGCAGGGACACCTAAAGCACATGACACAGGGTGGCATCCAGGCAGGTTTTGAAGATCTTCAGAGAAGGAGATGCCACAACCTCTCTGAGAAGCCTGTTCCAGGACTCTGTCACCTCACAGGAAAGATCTTACACCCGTTTCCCCTTCTCCTGTCACCGGCCACCACGGAGAACAGCCTGGTCCCATCCTCCCTACAATCACCCCTCAGGTACTTCATCAGATCTCTTGTTGATCAGATCTCTTCTAGGCCTTCTCTTCTCCAGACTAAACAG
>NW_010578202.1:259353-339974 GCF_000705375.1 Tinamus guttatus | reverse complement strand
CACATCTTCTCCCAGACACCCCTCCGGTCAGCAACAACCCAATTCCTTCAGGTGTAGACAAGACACATCTTCTCCCAGACACCCCTCCGGCCAGCTAAACAACCCAATTCCTTCAGGTTTCCCTGCAGCCAGGGACCTCTCATCAGTCCCCTGGTTTCCTGCTGGATCCTCTCTGACTGGTTCACTCTCTTGTGCCCAAAGCCACCATGTCCCCACTGACCCACAACCAGAGACGAGTAGCCTGGAAGAATATATGGATTCTTTATGCTACAACTCCTATTTATACATCCCAACATGACACTAGCCTTTGGCATACAGCTTGACATGTTCAGCTTGAAAAGAACTGCTGCTTAATTAGTTGCTCCCCATCCTTTTTTTTTTTTTTCTGCTTATTCAGTTTTGCCCCCAGTCTGTCAATAGGTTAGGAAAATGAAGCACGCTTCACTTTGGTACATAAGCAGATGATAGATAAGAAGTCATTTAGAAGTAATGTCAAGACTTACCGTCTTTCGGGAGGTGAGTCCTGTAGTTAGACTGATGTTCAGGCATGAAGAAATGAAGTTTTTTATTTGCTTAAGCTTATGAGTTTAAATATATCTAAAAGACCTGTTTACCATACTTGAAAAACTATAATATAGTCTTTCTCACAGGTATGGTCAAATCAATTACAGGTCTGTGATAGAATTTTTAATTGGTAAAATAAAAATTCCAGAGTAAAATATCCTATCTTTCTTTCTGTTTCCTGTCCTTATCATTTGCCAAAACCATCTCGACCTCCTGTTACTGCTCATGCCCAAAACCTTAAAAACAGTAACGGAGGTGTCACCTACTCCAAACATGCTTGACTTGCTATGAAGTAAAGACTTGCCGTGAAGTAAAGACTTGCCTAAGCTGCGTAGAGAGAGGAGACATTTGATGAATAACACTCAGCTTTTGAGGGAAACCCCCCAGACAAAGGCTAAGGAGACCATGTGGTTCCATGGAACACCTTTCCATGCTGTGTGGGTCACCAGCACGGAGCCAGAGTGCTTCGCAAGGAGGGGCATCCCAATTGGGGATGGTGCGTGTGCTACATGGAGATTAGGGCCTGTGCAAAGTCACACCAGTGTGCAATTACGCATACCTTACTGAAATAGAGACATATAGGGACGTGCAAATGAATAAACAGTGATTACCTCAGGGCAGCAGTTTTCCCATTTCTGTGAGTACAGGTAACCTGCCTGGTCTGGTACCCAATTTGTATGTCCCAGTATTTGTTCTCCTGCCTGTTCTGCCTGTTTCGGTTCCTCTTCTTTTTAATTAACTCCCGAGCCTCAGGGTCCCGCACAGCCTTTTCTCTGTCCTTCTCCTTGTCCTTGCTCTTCCCGCGCTTCCTTGCTTGCCTAACGTTCCGTGAGTGAGGCAGCGAGCAGGCGCTCCAGGGCCCCACGCTCAGGCTGTACACGCTCTCCTCGGCGGCGCAGGGCCCGGAGCGGCACACCTGGAACTCGGTGAGGTTGCCTGCCGGCTCGGAGTGAGCCACCCCTGCTCCTGCCGCGGCTTCGGCTCGAAGTACTCGCAGATGGCGTCCTGGGCCGCCGCGCCGTTGGCTTTCTGAACGCACGTCACGTCCCGCACCTGGATGCCGTCCTCGCCCCGCAGGCACTCGGCGGCAGGCACCGGGTGGCCCCGGGCCAGCACGGGGCGGCACTGGCCCCAGGCGCCCAGCTGCCAGTCGTAGAGCTCCTTGTGCCAGTCGCACACGCGGAAGCAGTGCTGCTGGTTGTCCGGCCTCTCCGCCTGCTTGCAGTTCGTGGGCAGCGTTGTCCAGCCCTCCGCGTGGGCACACCACACCGCTCGCGTCTGGATGCCGCCCGGGCCGCACTCGTCTCCCATGCATCGCCCCCACGGACCTGGAAAGCAAGAGGGAGACGTTGACCTTGGCATTTGCTCTTCCACTGTGGTGCAAAGCCTATGGGACCAGCTACACACATGCGACTCCCCTAAAGCCAGCAGCCTTAGAGATGCTCCACAAACGAGTTAGCATTACTAATCGTCTCCTATTCTTATGGTTGCAGATACATTTTAATTTTTTCTACTAGGCAAATTAAATATTTATCCTCAAGAGCATCAAGAGGCATTAATCGCACTTAAGAAGCAAGAAGTCACAGCCCTCACATGGTTTTGACTAGCAGGAACAGGACTACAAACTCCTCCTCTCCAAGACATTTATCTAATCTTAACTCTCACCTGCATAAGAACCCTTTCTTTGATTGTTTTAGCTATGGTTTATTTTTTTCTACTATACTATTCTTTATGCTCTGGTGCCAACTATTAGCCCTTTCTCTTCCTTCTATATTGTGTTAAGTAATGAGAGCAACATTGTGATATGGTCTGAAAAATAGGGGTCATTTCAGGTCATGGTCTTTCTTCTATTATAACCACAATAAGAAATAAAAGCAGGTTAAAGGAGTGTTTGCTCCACACAACCTTGTGCAATGGCTTGTATGGAAAATGTTATGGGAGACGAACTTACCAGCACTGATAACTGACAAAAGAACACAAATTGCTGCCTTTTAAAGTCTTTAAGGTATGATAAGTACCCTATGTTTTCATCATAATAGTAACAACAAAACCAATAAAAACCTGTGTCCCTCAATGATGATATGGTTGTTTTTTCTTTTTGAAAAATATTATATTCACTAGATTCAACACACAAAATGCACAAATCAAAGGGTAGAGAAATAAATCTTTGTTAACAATGAAAAGAAAACATTATGCTGTTGGCATTTTCTCTGTTTTTAAGACCCTCTCATGCAGGTCTAACCTGGAAAGCACTGTTTATACATGTTGCACTAACCTTCTATGAAAAGAAAAGATCAAGCAGTTCAACAAAATAACTATGGCAATTTCCCAAAGGAAAAATGTCTACCTGCATTAAACAAATGCAAACTTTATCACACATCCAGAAGCCAGTTCTTCTGATTGCGAAATGCTAATGTTGCATGAAAAGACCCGAGGCCAGATCATGCAATCCTTTTCATCCAGATGACCTCATGACCGCAAGAAGACTATTTGTGTGAGTAAAGTTGCAGGATTTGCAGGGCTGAGCCGCTGTTGTTTCCAAAGCAGGTTATTAAAGGAATAGTGGTAGTAAGCTAAAGGAATTATGACAGATATAAATTATTTAAAGCATTCTTGCATTTAATGATTGGAAGGAATATGAACCTGTATCCTATTACTGATTCCCAAGGACTTCAAAACTCACAATGACTTCAGCAGAAGTATCAGCTGTTCATCCAACATTAATTGCAGTAGCAGTTTGGGGATGAGATTAATGCTGGGCTCTGTACTTAGCCTCTGCTCCTCACTGCTGTTGCATGGAGCAGACACTTAGCTGAGGCACCCTGCAGCTGAACAGTTTGTTTGTGCTTCTAAAATCCGAAGCATTAATACCAGAGAGTAATGCCAGCTGGCAAAGGCCCACTCAGCACATGGAAACCCCTCTGCTGATTTTTGCAGATTAAGTTTGAATTAGGGTTTCCAAGGTTTAGCTAGATACTCAGGAAAATAAATATATATTAAATGCATTTCAGTTTCCATTTCAGTGAGATTACCCTACTTTATTTCTAACCAGCCTTCCACAAGTAACATAATCATTGTTGTATTTAATTTTGGGGTTATTTACACTGGCTTAAGCGATATGGCATTTCCCAGAAAATTATGTTGAAACTCTGTCTGAAAATAACCACCAAATTTAAAAGGACAACTTTTTTTAAAAAAAATGCCAGAAAACCACCAACTAAAGTAGTGATACTAATATCACTGTGATTGAACATAAAGCTATGTCACTCACCTTGCAAACTGCAAATTCCTGTCTTATCACCTCAGTCCATGCATCCAATTACGCAACCTTCTTCTCAGGTCAGATCTTTACAGTTCTACTTCAGATGAAGAATTCCTACTTTGGGATTCTACCAAACTTGAAATCTTCAATTACCCAAGAAAGTGCCTTGTATCTAAAAATTTTGCTTGAAAGCTAAGTGCTGTCAATCCAATTCATTGCCAGGTTCTTACTAATGCAAATATTACAATTTTCAGCCTTGATGCATCAAATCCCATCTTCAGCAATGCAAATATGGAAAAAAAAATATAAGAAAAAAGTGTTTATATGATAATTGGGCATCAAATAAACTCCTTCAACAGATTACAAGAGGGTTGTTTTTCAAACTCTATTTTCTGTGCAGAGGAAGCTTGAGATTCACAAACAGGCTTATTTACTAAACACTGAACTGTTCTCCTTTTGCTGTGAAGTAGTCTGCAATTTTCTGAAAGCACTGCTGGTGAGTACCAAGCAAACAAATTTAGGTGAACCTCTAAACAAACCACCACTCAGCATCTCTAGGATGACGTAAGGACCCGCAACTGATATTGGTGATGTATTTGATCCCTCCCACCTCACTTATACCCAAGTTGATTCAGTTCCTTATATGCTAAGGAAAAAATACGAATATATACAATTTTTAAGTTTCAGTAAAAAAGCATCCAGGTAGAGCATGATCAACTTCAGGCTCCTCAGAAATATTAGAATCTACCTTGTGCCAAATATACCAAGATCATCTGCTACATACAATAACTATATTTTAACTGCACTAAATCATTATAAGGGGCAGCACTTGCACACTTTTCTATGTGTATGACAGACTTTGCAGCTTTAAATTCCTACATCAAACTGCAAAGAACAGAAATGCAGAGAGCAACATTCAGTTACCAAAAGTAAGTCAACTTGTACTTAACATGATTCATAAATATTTGTGAATATGAAATTTGGGGATAAAAATCTAATGGGAGCCAGGAAACCAGGGAAATTTCATTAAAATGCTGTTGGGGGGCTGGTGTGGGTGAGTAATAATAAGCACCACCAACAAAAACAGAAAATGTGTACGACAGCTGTCTAGTCTCATTATCACATGTGATGTTTAAATTTGCTTTTTATGAGTATTCTTTAGGTTCTCCATCTCCTACTGAAACACCTACTCTGCTTTCCCTCCTGTGCATGGATCCAGTTACAATGATGCAGTGGGACATGAGTGTGCTCAGCTTGGTAGTGCTTCTTGGGATTTTGTTTTCAACATATTTATGTATTTGTGTTGTGCCTTACTTATACTGAGTTATACTTGTATTATGAAAATACAATCATTTATCCATTTACTGTTTAATCAGTGTATTACAAATGGCAGTTAAGGAAATAAATAGGAAGTTAGCTTCTTTTAGTGTTGGAAATTGCCATGGAAGTCATAGGGAGTTCAAAATGCCATTTGTAATTCTTTGTCTTCAAAAGAGATTACTGCAAAATACAACATTAAGATTTTCTCTAAGCTCTGGAGGATTACTTTTTTTTTTTTTTTTTTTTTTGCGCTGGGAAGCAGGAAAGTAAGTGAATGAATCATTACTGTAAATTTATACTGAAATTTCAGAGATTAGCCCCAGTGAGAACAAAGCAAGCTATCACAGTCCTTAAAATCCTACCTTACACATTAATACATGGTTTCAGGTATTAAAATTGTCACTATCTGAATGAGAAACAACTTCCTTTGAAGGTTGATCCTGAGTAAAAAAAACTGTGAAAATCCCTTCAGCTTTTCTTCCCTCAGAAATATGTACAAAGACAAAACAAAACAGGGCCCCAACTGCCCCCAAGCATCTGATAACAAGCATGTGTTAAAGCATAGGGCAAGGATCTACTTTTTTAATGAATGAGGGCTTCTCCATTGATTTCATCTGAACTTTGCTGTGCTTTCAGTGAGAAATGATTTTGACCCATTTTATGTCACTGTTTTGGTGTCTGTAAGTAGCATTAATAGACGAATGTATTAAATAGTTTAATAAAATTAAGCCATAAAATGTTAGTTAAATAAATAATAATGAAACAGTTTGCACAGCTTGGGCTGCACAACATGCCATTTAGCTTTGAGAGTTTTGAGAGGATTGAATTTAAGGAGACTCTTGGGGAAACTGATTAGCAGAATTTTCCTTAAGTTTAGACAGAATCTAGCCTTAAATAATACCAGAGACCTCAAATTTCTTTATAGTAAGAAGAAGTTGTGATGAGGAGGCCGAGGGGGTTAACCGGGTGACACGGCACTGACAGTCAGAAGGGCGCAAGCATTACAAGACACAGCCACAGAGCAAGCTGAACGTCTCAGGAGAGGTCTCAAAGCCACAGGTCAGAAGCCTCCAGCGGGAAGGGAGATGATGCCAGATGCAAAGTGCAGCCCCAGGGGGAAGCCAGGCCAGCGACAACCTCCAGCCGCCCACCGAGAACGAAACCGGCTCAGCACTGTGGCCAAAAACACCTGCAGATCCACTTCGTTAAGGGAAAATACAACGAGCATGGGTGTAAGCAGAGATCACACACTTATCCCATCTATACTTACTTTACACATTTAAGGACAAAGGAAAAAAATTGTTGCAAATGGACTATTTTTATCACCTGCATTTGCTACAGAGGAAAGGCTAAACAGGGTGCTGTGTAGCAGTAATACAGACACGTTGTCTGCTCCATTAGGAAGATGTAAAACATAAAATTCCTTAGTGCCAGATTAATTTGCGATAGATTATATATATATATATATATGTATATATATACACACACATTATATACATACACACACATTATATACATATATATGTATATATGGAAACTGATATGCGGCCAACATGACAAGCTGATAGCATTGGGAAACACGGAGTCCATAACTGATACTATAAGGAATGCCAAGGGAGATGATGATGGTCATTGATAGGTAAATCCTATAACTCTGCATCTTTCACACCCCCTGGGGACCACACCACAGCCTTTACTGGGTGTCCTGTTTCCAGCACAACTCGCTCCTGCACATGCTCCGCTACAGGAAGACCGTGAGTCACCTTGGCTGTCGTTTCTCTCCAACGCTTTTGTCTTTTTCGCTCTCTTTCAGAGTTAAAAAGAACAGACAAGGCAGTGTCTGCATCAAAGAAAAAACACATAAAGTAACAGAGAAGTTTCACCAATTTTCTCCTTTATTTAATAATTAATAATAACTAATGCTAGTTATTCATTCCCCAAACTCAAACTGCCAGGTCTGAAAAATCTACTAATTCCCCAAAAAAAAAAAAAAAAAAAAAAAAAAAAAAGAGGCCTTGTATTTGTTTTGTTGTTCAAGCTACAGATTCAATTTTTTAAATACACAGCAGGAGGGCTCACACTCTCCATACCACATTTCTTCCCAAAGCAATCTGAATGTACAGAGGCATAACACCATGAAAATCACGATCTACACCAAAGCTATTGAGAGCCTCCAGCTCTCAGTAGTTGTGCAACATGATAACCTGAAATACACGCTAGCATGTGCACAGACATGAAAGGTTGATACCTCACAGTGCTGAGCTATCTGGCTTTGTATTTTTGTCATAACCCATAATGAAATCTTTTCCTTTAGGCTTATAAAACCTTAAACTAATTCTCAAAGCATTATTCAAATTTTAAAACAGCTCTTCTTCCAAACCTTTTTTTTTATTATTTATTTTCAGCATTAGTTCTTCTAACTGTATATATTTCCTACACATAGTATAGCAGTAACAGTCAAAATGAATATTGAATGAATATAGGAAAAGAATACTTAATTGAAGCAGCATGCTTTAAAGAGAAATAGAGATTCTATGTTCTACAAAGCAATTACATTGCTTTGAGCCTCTAGTCGTGCTGTAATAAATACTTCTGATACTGTAAGATACGCAATACAGTTTCCTTTAGCCCACGGTCTGTTTACGCATAAAGCCGGTACATGAACATTTCTTAATTTCCTTAGAAGTGGTGCTAAACCATACTAATGCATTTTTCAAATTTCTCTGCTTACACTGTCTCTCAAATTGCAGTACTGACTGAAAAGCCAGATAACATTCCCCTGACAAAATGCTGATTCCCATACAACATAAACAGAGCGAACATGCTTGCAGGCTTCATAAGCTGGATGAAAGATTTTGTCAGCCTTTGCTTGCATTGCTGCAATGGGTATCGCTTTATCTTTTTTGATTATCTCTTGAAGGCTGCTCTGCATCTCCTCCTAAGAATGTATGAAAGCTACCCGGAGTCAGACCAAAGCTCTACCTGGCCCAATATCCATCTTCCACAGCAAGATAAGGTACATGCCTAAAGGAGAGTATAGAAACAGGAAGACCAATATGATGCTCTCCCAGTCGCCCACCACATTCAACTCAAATATTTCTACATACATGTTTGTACAGCCTTTCTAATATAATTAATACTCAGGCATTGACATGTCAGCAAGAACATCCCTGTGCTTCTCAACTGCCTCCTAAGGAAGAAGAGTTTTAGAGATCACATTAGAAACTCCTAAATTCAGGCTTCTGCCTTATTTCTGCAAGGTATCAGAGACATAATGCTGGAAAATACATTGCATTAATTTATTTTTCCTTATGTAGCAGAGGAACAAAACCCAAAACCACTTCCACAAATAGCACAGCCAGTTATGTGTAAATTTCTGCAATCAGTAACTACTTCCAATAATTATGGAGACTGTAATCATGACAAAATATTTGCTTTTCACAGTGTAAGTTTAAATTACAGGAGCCGCACCACCACAAATGATACTTATGTGTATCTCTGGAGATTTTCACAACTCTATCTGCATCAGGATCAAATTATAAGGATAGACTATGAAGGAAACTTGAGTCATGACCTACTGACTATTAAAGATGAAGGTGTGATTTGTACAGGTTAATGATATATTTTTTTCCTTAGTTTTGATTCATTCTTTTCTCCACATTGGCGTTTTACATTCAAATCACTCACAGATCTCAGAGCAATTTCTGTGGAAATTGCTGCATTTTAACTGAAATACATCCAAGAAAAACTCTCAATCTGAAAATCTCTTTGACGTGAGTATTCGTGGAAACGCAGATTTTTGCACTAATTCAACTAATTTAATTGAATTTTACTTCTAATCAGAGTGAAACTGAATTAGATCAACTGAATAAGTGCTGGTAGCCTCCGTCTTGAATCTCAAGCATCAGCACAAGTTGCTACATCAATTACCCAGGTTAGGAGAATGTATTTGTGTGCAGAGTAGAACACACACTGGCCACACTGAATAGTTTACAGAGACTTTAAATCAGCTCACTTTCCCCTAGTATTATGCACTGCCATGAATGACTTTGCAACTCAGTTTATTAAATATGATCTTCGCCATTATATGCAGTCTGATCTCTTAAAAAACAAAAGATAAAATACTCGTTTCAATTGGAATCAAGCTCAAGTGAATGTTTTTGTGCCTCTGTCCAGTCTTCTGCCTTTCCCTTGTTCATGACAGCATCTTCCTGGGGTGCTGCCGGCCAGAAGAGCTCATTGCAGGGCTGTCACGGCCACAGGGTCCCTCAGCCGACACGGGCCATAACGCTTGTGCCAGCCCAGTGCTTCCCCATCCCCATGTGCGCTTATATTAGCCAAGGGCAAGCAAGTTGAAAACCTCCTTGACTGAGCTATGAAGAAATTTACTGCTACGGCTTTTAGGAAAGAAATCAAGCAGGCTAGTAGAGCCAGACATCAGAAATTAAATGCAATATCTTTGGACACTGACATTTTTAAAGGGTCAGACTTCCTGCAAGATGTAATGTCACACAAGCTTGCAGGAAGTTGGTTGTAAGAGTACAATTTAGTTGCATATTGGAAAGAGATTTAGGCTGTACACCTAGCCCTAATTTTAACATGCTAGATGATCTATGTGGCCCATTTTTATTGCCTTGCACTTCAGGTTCTCCACGCATAAAGCAGAGATCACAATTTTTAAACTCCATTTAGATTTGCTGATGAAAAACTGTACGTGCAAAATAAATAGCAGTAGAAATAGGTGTCTTAGCTTCTGCCTGTGAACACACAGTTTACTCAATGGCTTTCTCAGGGGTTTTGGCAAAATTCCATCCACCTTGAAAGGTGTGTTTTAATAAGAAAGGAAGAAGCCCAGATGGCAGACTGCTCCTTTTTCTTTATAGTAATCTTATTGATAGAGCCCAGCATGCCTACATCTCATCCGCATCCTCACTCGGCCTTCTTGGCCACAACAGAGCTAATTCAAGGACCAGATAAAAAGGTACTTCTGGGCTCTTTATAATTGTTTTCTTTGCCACCAGAGGAATAAAATAACATAAAAAGAGAGACCTGAACTTAATTGATACGATTTAGGACATTTTCTGAAACTGTCCTGGTTTCGTTTTTCTTGTAATTCACTGGAGGAAAGCAAAGTTTTATAAAACTGCTTCTTCTAAATACAGAACATTACATAAAGTAGCAAATTTATATATGTATTTACCTTTAAATGTTTCAATTATTTAAATTGCCTGTGTGCTGGACTGAAATAATAATCCAGTCATAAATCTTTGAAGCGCACTAAGACTTTCTGTCTTGCTAAGACACATTCTTCCAAGCACATCCTCTATTCATTTATTATTTATTAGCATCTGCAGTTCACCAAATTCCTGTGAAACCCATTTGCAATTTTTAAATGTCAACTTTCCCCTAAAACTGTGGTGCGTTCATCATGGAGAACTAGTACTTAAAGGCATGGGAAGGAAAGTCAATGAAGCCATGCTGATGTATTCAAAATATAGGTGCCACTGTGCATCAGACAAAGACAGATTCACATTCATTTTGAGGTAGTTTTGTCGGGACAGTAGGGAACCATTCACTGCACCATATGAAAAATAATTAATGGCTTTCTTTGAGCACACCATAATCAATCATTTTGATTCCAACCATAACTGAGATAAATAATTAATTAGCTATAGTGAATTAATTAGTCCCACATGAAAAATGTGTTGAACAATTGTACAAAAATAAGCGTTTTTGTCTATGTTTTGTCTTTGGAATACCTCTACTGAACTTCTAAAATGTATTTTCCTAGTTTTGTTTTAACACATAAGTAATATCTTTTATAAAATATTAATGCAGCCAGCTGTTTCAGCACCTCAGACCATATCATAACTTTGCCTTTTAAAGAGAACCTCCTATTAATCACAGCAGGGACATCTGCTTAAATATACATGACTGGATCTGGCCTTATCACATTCATTTATTACAAGAATTCTTAATGTCCCATTAAAAATGGAGCTGGTCAGTACTGAAAAAAAAATGTTATTCTGCAAAAACTGCAGAAATATACAAATATTTGCATATAAAAGCATTAAAGAGTACCTCACAAGAAGGATACTCTCATATCAGAAATTTCTGGGAGATTTCTTAAAATTCCTCTCACACATCAAAGAGAGAAGAGAGGAACACAGCTGAATGACCTCTGCTTTAGTCTCCCATTCTCACACATAAAAAAGGTTTCCATTTCCATTGCTAGTACAACCTTTGATTCCTCTAGTTACTTTGCTGAGGTCATTTCATAAGAACACCAAAATCAGAAGAATCTCTAAATAGCAGCTGAAACTTTTTTTTTCTTCCTTTTTTCTTTTCTTGTTTAATTTAAGTATTTTTACATAGCACTTTAGACCATCTGTACATTTGGAAAGAATTTCTTGGTTGTTATGTTAGCTACCCTCCCACCTAAGACAAGGTGAGAGATGGAGAAGGAGTAAGAAGATTCCAAACATGGGAAACAATGAGTTTGAAAAAGGAACCAGGCATCAGTGACAATCCACCTGCAAATAAAAAAAAATGTTGTCTTTTATGTTGATTTGCTTCTCCTTTGGAAGCCACCCTCCATTATCAAAATTCAGCAGAGAGGAATGCCACTGAACACCTCTCCAAAATGATTTATGTCACAGCTATCTTCTTGTCCTCAAAAGAGATAGACGTTTTTCCAGTTCTTACCAAAATAGTCCCACCTTCAGATTATTCATAAAACAGTGTTAACAGTACTAATTCTTACAATTTTTCCCCCATTAACAAAAAAAAAAAAAAAAAAACTAAGCTTCTTTTCCACATGGTGGACATTCCATGTCCAAGTTTGATTTAAAGGAAAAAAAATACACACAGAAGACTGATACATTTGAATAGGGACATGCTCATCTATGATTACTGATGGTAGCAGAAAGTTTAGCACACTGTGATAGCAGTTATTAATCTACTGTAGGTGGAATTAGGGAAAAATGTATTTGTCTGCAAAGCAATACAGATCAATTCATCAGAACTGCTGAAATGCTGCTATTATGTAGGTTCAAATGTCTAGGTAGCTGAATAATTTTCCTAACTTCCCATCCTTCATTTTGTTAATATGATTGTTTTGAACTAAATCCTAAACTTTAGAAGAGAACTCAGAGAAAAACAAGTCTGTGAGCAAATACAATGTCAAAGTGTCTATTTAAAACATTCTAGAAAACAAGTTCAAATGAGTGAAGATCTGTCATTAAATAGGCCAAAGGAAGATGTTCAGACCCATCATGCTAAATAATATATCTTATTTTTCGAAAAGGCAGAACTAACATTATAACACTTTAGCACAGCTTCTTTGGCTACATCGCTTAGGAAATTGGAAATGTCACTCTCTTTTAATTCACCTTCAGGCAAGAAGGTTAACTCATTGGCAAGGAAATTTTAACAGGTCAAATCCTTCAAAATCAATAATCAGCTGGGTTGGAGATATCTTTCAGAAAGGATGACTTCAATTAAAACAACTCTCACCAGAGATAATGAGCAGAGAAGGAAGGTTAGTGTTGGACAAAGAAACACTTGCCCTCTTGCCAAATAGGTGATGCAAAGATCCATATCAGCCTGCTTTACCCTGAAAAACATCTTCAAAAGTCTCTGAAAAACAGAAAGGTCATTTTGTTTCAAGGGCACTCTTTACAAAGGAAAAAAAGAAAAAGGTGAGACTGGAAAATCTTTCCTAATAATTTCTATAACACATCAGCATGAAAATGTTCTTTGAGCTCTGAAAGAAAGAAAGAAGGAAAGAAAGAAAAGAAAAACTTATGGGAATTTCAGTGTCTCAAAAGACATTTACAGTGATCTTATGGTCCCTGTTTCTTTCTGGAGAACTTGTAAGTAGTAATTATTCACCCCAGCTGCATTAGGAGCCATAAACTTTCTCTTACCATCTTCAGATGCACTATGTGAAAAACAAATTTTGTCCTAGCTAGGACATGCACACATTTGATTTAAGTCTCCATCATAACACAAAATTTGACTCAGTTCCAATTTCACTGGAAAGGCTTTTCTCCCTCTCAAAATACACAATTTGTGGGTGGATAACAGCAATTTACCTCAACTAGAATTTATTTTCCATAAACTCATTATAAATCTGAAGCCTAAGAATGTCTTACATACTTTGATCTTTGTTACACCATACTATTGCCCGCTTTTTTTTATTTGGAAATAGCATTTATAGATACTTGGAGATGAAAAATGTCACAGTCATCTAAGGAAGGGGCATGGTTGTTCTAGAAGGGCACAGTTTGTTCTACAGCAGGTGACTTTCCTTTCAGAGGAAAGTTCAACCCAGTACGGCACTGCCAAAAGAAAGACGAATCAGCTGGGTAGCAAAGAGAACAAAATACACTCACGACCACATGCACCCACTTATTCTATGCAGATCACTGCACCCTGCCTAAATCGCTTTGCATTTTTCCTTCCATTCTAACTCTTGAAGACAATAAAGCCACTCCAGAGTAGGAGATTAGGGCAGGAAGAAACAATATTTCATGTGAGTTGATGAGAATTTCCTTAAAATAACAAAGAACCACATAAATCTTACCAAAGTTGGGCATTTTAAATTAGTTGAAAATTCTCAGACTCAGGATTGAAATCACCAAAACTTTAATTGTGTGAGAGGCAAAGCAACTCAAACCAGAAATGAGACTACTTTCTTCTCTTTCAATTGAATCACCAAGAAGACAGTAGACTCTCCAGGAGACTTGAGATTAAAACATGATGCTTTACTGGAAGATGCACTTCATTATTAGTACCCATTTTACGTGCCTAAGGAGAGATATATAGCGTTACTTGTATTTACCTAGACACAACGCAAATCAGGACGTTTGTTCTGACTCTGGCCACCACCGAGAAGATTTTGGCCCCAGAGAGCCTAGTAGAAAGCCCAGGTACCACCCAACAGAAGTTTGGACAGGTACAGAAATTTGACCAAGCTCGGCAGAGGAGCACATAATGCAGATGAGAAAAAGCAACATGGCAACTGCAAACACGAGGGTTTTTTTTTGCTTGTTTTGTTTTTGTGAATTTTGTTGATGGCTTTTCCTGGGAAGCGATAAGCTAAGCAGAAGGAAATGGAAAGGAAAATTGCAGAGAAGAGTCTAAAGAAGAGCGTGAGGGCAGTCAAGGTGTACAGAGCATAAAGGAGGAAGGAAAGAAATGAGGTCTGAAACAGTTCATCGGGAAAGCACAAAAACTCAAAATCATGGAAAGGGATCTTCAGAGCCAAGAGTCCTCTGCTTCTGCAGCCGCTCCGCAGCTAGAGTCTCCAACTGCCTGAGTGAGATTATTTTGCCTCAGTTAAGCAAGAATATTAAATCATTTCAAAATTGATAGTAATTGTACACTCCACAAACTATTAATGTACACTTTTGTTATAGAGTACATAAAGATGTTCAACAGATGAGCATTTATTCATTTACAGCTTACCATACACACATGAAAAACACAGAGTTAAAGCCAGGTGTTAATCCAAAGTAAAGGTGGAAATGTCATTAATGGGGCAGGAAGCATTTTGCCAAGTTAATTTCATTTGGAGCACTGTATTGCTATTACTCAGTCAAATGTTATGTTATATGCATAAGGATTATATGTTATATACTAAAAGAGTAAAATATGACTGCAGAAGACTGATTGAAAAATGTAAGACAGAATGGTTGCTTTATTCAGAGGAGAGGTAAGATACAGCAGGCAATGTCTACAAATCACTTATTTTAAGATCAACATCGGAAATGTCGAGTGTTGTTTTATGAAGTAACGCAATCTATATGTACTGATTAATAGATTTGAACTAAATGTATTTAAAGCTGGGCATCTATTGAACGCATTTCAATTTTTAAATAATCAGATAAAATGTGCATGTTATAGTGAGAGTTTTTTTAAAAAAAAATCTAGCTATTTTATGTGCTCCCTTTTACAATAATTCAAACACTGATAGCTAAAATCCAACAAGAGAAGCTCAGATAGTGATTCTTACTACTCCCTTGGTGGCCTTTAAGACCTTGGTTTCAGTCACTAATCCAGATGCTAACGGGCCTTCCTATTCTGTTTGGAATGATATCACAAGCTCTGTAAGAAATGAAGCACTTATCCCAGCATATTCGGTATTAATTGCATGTTTCACTTCAAACACTCTTTACAGCCAGCAGGCTTTTCACTATCAGTAACTACATATGTGAACCATATCACACAATGCAGAGAGCAGAAATGAGAAGAAAACTGAATGGAAATTCAAGAACATTTCTATAAAAGCACTTTCACTAGATAATGTGCACTATCTGATATGGTTTGTATTGAAACGATCTTCTAATTATTCTTCAGCTTTTCTTTGTTTCTCTTGAAACACAAAGCTTTGAAAACAGAAGTATACTAAAAGCAGTTTCTAACAGAGAATGGCCATATTTAAGTAGTACTGTAACAAATAGGACTGATGTTCTGATTTTAGTTTGTGAGAAATACTAGGGTACTAATAGAAGACTAAGCCACTATCATCTATTAAAGACGTTAGCATAACCCTAGAAATCTAAGAATTCAAAGGAAGGATTTCTTTTATTTCAATTATTCAAATGAATGCTCTTTAATCAGATGGCAACAAGTATTTTCAATAAATACTTCAATAAAATATAATAAAGTACTGTGCATTTTAAAAATAATCTAGTAATAGAAAATCAGTCTTAACTGGAGCATTAGCTTACTTCTTCAATATAAATGATAAATGCATACATTTCCTTCTTTGGAAATGTTAAAGGGCTGAGGTTTTTTATTATATGTAACAATGGAGCAATATATTTCTGTTACTTTGCAATATCCTATCTCTTCAATACACACAGCCTTTGAGGTTGCAGTTTGTGGAGTGCAGCATTGGTGGGGAACAAAGCACTTGCCCAGCAACCTTTTCTTTGTCCTACAGAGCATGAGGTCATTTTATTCGTTCATATACGCAGCAAATAGAAGTGAGGGCAAAAAGCAGAGTTTACACTAACAAACCCTTATTCTTCAACAATCTTGCAAACCAATATTTCATTTAATCATTCACCTCAAAGATGAAGAACTGGCATAAAGCATGTTTGGACATACAGAATTCAAAGAACCAGTGATGAAACCAAGAGTCCTTGTGTTCCAGCTCAGTGCATTTCTGTTGCTTTGGAATGACACAAGAACCTTGTTCAGCATGGTTACATGTTAGAACTCCTTTCATAATGGAGGTAATACCAAAAAGATTTCATTATCTATAGATATACTCAAAATAAAAACTTTAACAAGTGTTTCATTTAACTGCTTTTTTTTGATCGGCTAAAAAGTTCCCAGACTCAATTAAGGCAAGTCCCAGTGATGTGTTTTAGAAGATGCACAGGACCAAGGCTGTAAACTAATGGTTGCAAGTGCCAAAGGCTTAGGGTAGCACACAAATATCACTGCCTCTGAGACCTCTCACAAGCCCATCCCTCTCTGCTAGCATGATGTATACAGGCATCAGGCCTTTTCTCTGCCCTAGGGGGGCTTCTAGCACCAATAACAATTTTACAGTCCTGTTTGTTTTCTTGCCTATCTTTTGAAAGGTCCGAGATGTGGGATGATTAATACTCACACAGGGAATGTTGCCTTGACCTGAAGTCACATGTTTGCTGAGTGTCAGGCACCAACTTAACAAAATGGATTTTTTTTCCCTGGTTTATAGAACAGATGGACAAAATGGATAGATCAATCCTGTTCTTGTAGGTCAGTCCCGAGATTATAAGGGCACCTCTACCTTAAACACCTTCTATGCATTTATGCTCTGGCCAAAATGGCATCTTTCAAGCCTGTTCAAGATGAAAAATGATGATGCAACATGCCTTTGCCTTTTAGTACATATCTTAAACTCCATTTGTCTCTTTTACACATACTCCTATGATTACCACATAACCATACCTAAAGGCTGGCTACACTTCAGCTGCCAAGTTATTTTTCTTACAGAGGCATATTATGATAGAAAACATCCATGAAACGTATGGCAAGAAGGGAACTGGAGATTTTGCTGAGGCTTTTCTAGGGCAGCGGTGACACCACCAAGGCTCACAGTTAATTGACTTATCTCTTGGGATGCACCTGATATTGGAGGGAGCAAATACAAGTGCAACTGCAGTGACAGACTTGTATCCGTGTAAGCTTTGGGTCACTGATACACAGCTTAGTGGCCTTGACAGTCTGTTGTTGTCAAAAATCCTAACTGCAGATCTCCAACACCTATGACGCCTTTGAGGCATAAAATGACTGACAATTAATTTCTAGGTCACCCCCACAGTCACTTGCTGTATGTCAGCACCAGCTCTGGGCATTCATCCCAGCTTAAACAGTGATCTGATCCTCCTGGCCAGCTAAATTTTTTTCCCTATTTACCCCTTTATCCCTTAGCATTCCTGACAAGCATCTCATCAGCAGTCAACCTTTTATGAGAGTTCTTGGACTGAATGAAAGGGGGAATTGCAATATAGCTCTGCTCAAAGCCCACTACAAAGCCAAGCAGGCAGCTGGCCTCACTCTGTGCTTCCCAGTTGTCCCCTAGCTCAGCAACTCCTCCTCTCCAGGAGGAGGAGCTCCCACTGTTCTACCCTTTAGTCCTTCCATCCTGTAGCAGAAATGCATCCTACAGCATTCCCTTTCATATCACAGGTTAAAACACTGACTCAAAATGGGCAGATCTCCAATCTCCATCTACTAGGGGAGCTAGTGCTTGGGAAAGACAATTGGGCGATGCTCCGCTCATCTCATCAACTAAAATTGCAATATCACGATCACACCAACAGCAGCTTTTGAAACTCTTCCCCAAAACAGCCTAGACCTTTCCTTGCTAGGTGAGCTCACCTGGATGGCTGCTTTTGAGCAAAGGCCTGACGCAACTAAGCCCCGAATGCGCAGCCAGGAGCTGCAAGGTTACGGTGCCCTGCTCAGCGGCATCTCCAGATAGAGATGCTGCTCCCATCAGAAAGGTGGGCTGACAGCAGCACTCTCATTAGTGGCAATCCCAAGCAAACTGCAGAAGTAAAAACAAAAGGCCTTCTTCCTTGTCTTTCCATTTTTGAGGCAGGGAGGAAGAAGGAATAATACCCAAATGCTTAAACCATCAGGATGCCAAAATCCTGAGGTTTCTTCGCTATAGAAAACTGGATTACCAGCAGGATTAGCATGACAACTCCACAGTCTAATTAAGGTTGTTGTCCTTATCTGTATAAATGTCTACTATGAATTCTGCTAAATACTTGAGTTCAACAATGTTCTCGCCCTCCAAACAGCTACTATTTCAAACAGCTACTATTTCCTAGATTAAGAAATTTTTCAATCACTTATTTTATGGGTTTCACAATTACATTTCCTTCCCATGAAAAGCTGCAGAGATCTGACATGCTGAGGAAGTTACCATATGGGTCATACTTGTCATTTACAAACATACATACAAACAAGATAGTGGAAATGCATGAGGCAGAAGGGTTCTTGGCATTTAAAATAGACTTGCCTTTCCTGAGGCACTTATTAATGAGGAGTGACTATTCACCATACTAATAAAGCAGAGGGGCTTCAAATGAAACAAGAAGAATGCATTAAGAAAAATAAAAATAAAAAAGGGGAGAGTTCTTCCTATGACATGAAAATAGCTGCACATGTTTATGGGTACTAAAAACTTGCATGGGTTCAAAAAGCAGCTGGAGGAAAAATCTAGCAATAACTATTACAGAAGAAAAGTTTCATTGGCTTAAAACAACATATTTGCTGGAGGCTGGGACAACATGTCGAGGTGGCAACATGATTGTCCTTATTTTATCCTCTTCCCTAGTCAACCAGAAACAGACACTGTCAGAGAAAGGACACTGGATTAGATGGACCTTTTTCTCTTTTTAGATATGACTTCTCTCTCTATTTTTTTAGTCAGGAGAAATCCATGCTGATCAAAATCTTCCCTCTATCCCCAGGTCACCAGGTATACTTTTACAGGAGCCAGCCAGATCCATACTATCCAGCGTGTTCCAAAGGAATGATTATGGTGGGAGCTCTGGAAGGATTTGACTCCTACAGCACTCCAAACTGAAAAAGGAAGATTGGAGGTATCTCAAAAGGAAGATACTACTGTGGTGGGAAAAAGGTCCTTACAGTATCTCCAAGAGAGCCTACAAAATGAAAACTTGCTAAAAGGTGTTATGTGGGAAGGGAAAACAGCACACAAGCCAAGCCAAAGCTCTACCGTAGGCCTCCTGCATTCGTTCTGGATATTTTAGTAAACTCTAAGCAAGGTAAATGCTTGTAGAAGTGGTGCTTCCTTTATTATTGTGTACAATTAGATTAAACTACAGAAATGGCAGATATTTCCAATACATTTTTTTTTAATTGGCTAGTCAAGAATTACAAGATAGGTTGGGAAAATATCAGATCCTAAGTTTTTAATTCATAAAATTAATTTTAGTTTTGGTATTTCAACACAAATTGCTGTCTCTATTAAAATGGGGGGAAAAAAAGAATAAAAAAGGGGAGGAGGGATGCAAAACTCCCCAAAACCTAAATATTGGAGTAATTCTTTACCAGTGATTCTTTACCAATCCAATCAATGAGCATGAAAGGAAAATATGTTCAGCTCTACCTAGAATCAAATCTTTTAAGACTGCAAAACAAAGCAGGCATTTCACTTATTTTTTTTCCTTCTCAGAAGGACAAAATATAAAGAAGTTCACAAGAACCAAAGCATCTCCTCTAAGGAGCCTGAATATTTTTCAGCTTAAGGGAAATAAACCTTCTTCCCTGACAGCTAGAGCGCATTACAGAATGTGCTAATTGGCTGCACCCTTTGGGAGCTCAGTGTACTCCACCTTTTATTTGGAGCCTGGCATTGCGCCCGAGTGTGAGATTATCACATTAGTGGGTTCCTGTTGCGAAATACTGTTTGTGTAAGTGCAGCGTGAGTGCAAAATGACTGCAACTCGCTGCGACTGCAATGTCAGCACAAAGATCCTGTCATCGGCTATTGTGCAAATGTGATGCCCTAATGTATCTTTGGCCATTGTATTTAAAACAAAAGGTGGCAGGTAGATACAGAAATAGGCAAACTTTTCAATTTGAACGCTACTGCCATTTTACAAATGCCTATTTCTTTCGTGTTAAATTGCAACAGCAAGTTCAAGGGTTCATGTGCGAAAATATAGGAATAGTCCTTATTAGCTTGATCAGAGCAAATATATTCTGGAGCAGATCATAATTTCTATATGATCTTCAAGGATAAGTCCCGCATATTTAAGAAAATGGATATAAATTCACACATGCTGAAGATATTCATTTTCTAACAGAGGCTGCAAAAGCTGTCAACATGAAAGATGCAAAGAAAACTGGTTGAAGAAAACCAGGAAAGATACAGCTGTGATGCAAAATGGTCAGTGAAAGGTAGTAAAGCTGAAGATTATCCACTGTAATAACAAAACCAAGGAGAGAGAAATTAAAAACAAAATGAAAAAACCCAGAACACAGTCTCTGCTCCCTGGGATCGCAAATGCCAGCCACCCGTGCATGTGAAGCCCGGGTATAAGTTAAGCAGCATCAGTTGTGCATGCACTGAACCATCCAGCCGATTAAGTGAGCCATCCAATTCCGGACTCACACGGTTTTGTCAGCAATCACAAATATGTGGAATAATTCGACACAATCTTCCTGAAAAACATCTGGTAGAAATCACTTTTATCACATACTTAAGTGTTCTTTGTTTCTATAGCTAGACAGCTTCCAGTATGCAGACAAATCCCCATTCCACTAAGAGGGGAAAAATATTTGGGGAAAGCTTCTGTTTTTAATATCAAGGCTATTCTATCTAAACATTATAAGGGTTATACATGTAACAAAAGATAATATCAAATTATCAAATCATATCATTTATTTTTGTTTAGCCAGTTATCCTAGAATTTAGGACTATTATATTATAAAATCCATTTTTTTTATTGCCTTACCTCAGTTTGAGAGACTGAAAAAAGATACATGAAAAAAGCAATATTAACAGCTGTTCTAAACACAAATCCATAGTTTCTTGGCAGTTGTATTCAGCAATTGCATTCAGGCATTACAAAATGCTGAGCTCTAGCACAGAAGTAAACCTGTGAATCACAGGAAGTAAAATTAGACAGACCAACTAGAAATAAAAACAGTTTTTAAATAGACAAAACTTCTATAGTAACCTTGATTTTGAAGTACTAGTTTAATATCTACTTTGATTGAAAATGTGACTCCCATTGGGAGGAACACCTTGCAAAATCACTGTATGGGTAGGATTCAGGAAGACCCTCAAACATCAATGAAGGCACTTGCATTAGAGGAAGCTGCAGCCATAATTTTTAGTTTTTCAAACTAACTTTTAATTTTTAAGGAAAGGCTTTTAAAACTTCAAATACTTTAAAATACATAGTATTGGGGCAGGTAAGGCAGTCTATAGCAGCAACAGTCTCAGCAGCAAGAGTGCCATGAGTCTGCTGAGCACCTTCTCGTGCCAGGAGATACCAGGCTTTCCTGTCCTGAAGCAATTAGTTCCATGAGGATCAGTTCAACGGTGCTACTTCATATACCAGAAGGGCATTCTTGATATCATTTTCAAAACTGGCTTCCTGAAGTCCTGGTACTTCATTCTTTTGTATGAAAAAACGCAGCTATTTCATTTCTGCAGGAAACAGTGTGCATTCAAAATTACTCCTTAGGGCACACAATGTGTGCTTATGTAAACATTATTACAATATGTCTGAAAGGTTTAATGCCATATATTGATTTTATTATTTTATTTACATTTCACAACATGTTTCTTGCCCCCTAAAAATAGGTTAAGAATCAAAATGATATTACTCCTACCTCTTTTAGTTACTTTATCTACTGTGATTTTGTATTTATGAATTATTAAGCATTTAACCTAATTCCACATTCTCTCTTTTTTTATTTTATCCTTAAACAAATTCATAAAAGTTATTTTCAAGATTAGAGTTATTTTGGAGATTATTTCAAGGGATTGAAATAATCCTTGATGTGCCTTGCCCTTCTCAGAATAATGATTATTGCCAGACCAGCCAGCAAGCCTCTAACAACATTTGATCTTTTATGATCCCATCAGATTTATACCGACTTTTGCATACAGCTTCTATTTAAAAGCATGAATAAAGATATTTGTTAATCTCAGATCAGCCTTTTTCTCTATGCCATTTTCTTTTTGTATATAAGAAGGCTATTTCACTCATTGAATTCACACTTCTTTGTGTCTTCAAGTAAAGTTAGAAACACCGAAGTTTAAAATAGCAAAAAGAAAATTACTTAATTGATCTTTAAATAAACAGACTCAATAACAGCAGATTATTACATCCAAAGAAGAGTTTCACTTTGGAATATGTATCCTTTTTTAATCTTTGAATCCTTTTTTTTTAGCTACTATTCTTCAATGTTATGTTTACTATCAAAGGATTGTAACACTTGCAGTCATTTGTACTTCACTTAAGCATATGGGGTAAATTTTTAAGTTTATTATGCACTTTCTTTCTGAAAGAGAAGGAAATCAAAACGTTAGCAACTTTAGGCAGAAATACTTCGGGAAAATATTTGGACAGTAACCCTACTGGCACACTGTAATTGGCAATAGCCAGAGACTACAGGAGAAACTAAAAGATATTCTTGAAATTATTAGCTTATTACTTAATTAGTGGCAGCTCTGAACCATAGAGAGATCCTGATATCTAATCCACACAAGAAGAATGTAAAAGATAAGCCTAGCCAAGACTGCTTTTTTGTTTATAACATTGGTTTAGCCTATTGAGCAAGGACTCTGTCCACAGAACTGTGTGTGCCTCACACTCCTTCTTATAGGCTGTGACCCAGAAACCACGAAACTATATTAAAACAAGCAAAAAGAAAATCACAAAAAGTTGTGATGCTGTTTATGTGAGATGTCATGCCTATTATGCAACCCGAAGATAAAACCAAAGAATTTTTAAATGCACCAGCTAGACCAAAATGCTGTAGAATAAGTAAACATCACAGATGCTAATAAGGAAACATTAAAGCAAAGAGCATTCCTCACGCTTTCACATGATGAAAATATCATGGATCAAAAATACTTTTTTCTATAGAATTCCAGATTACATTTATTTCTTGACATGAATGAATACATCATGAATTAATGAATACATGTTGAATATATATTCAATATTCTATTTAATATATGTTCTATTTTTTGACATTTATGGATAACTTCAGGACTAACTGTAGGAATGTCTTGCTTACACTACTGCTGTTTTTGGAGGCCTCATTCAGATCAAGAGTGGGATTTTTACAGGCTGCTCTTCATTCTTCATGCCTGTGATGCGAGCAGTAGTGAAGGGTGCCATACATATATATAAAATATATATATACATGTAGTGAAAAGGTAATGAGGTATTGAAATAAAGCATATCATGAGGTCCCAAAGGTCTGCAACAGTCGAACTCTTTAAAAACAAAGTAAGGCAAATGCCCTCCAGAATGTGCACATATGGATTAGACCACTGAGTCACTCACAGCTCTATGATTCTGTATTTAGGTGGTATAAAATTTGTGCAAACTGTTAATTCTTGTCACTATGTTATTCAACAGGTTTAAATGAAACTCAGCACAGGGACAATGCAAGGAAGATGAGGATCAAGGGAAGGCTCAGAAAGCCAGCCTTGGCAGAGCAGGGTAAAGATTGGCTTGGCAGGGAATGGATGAGCTTAAATCCTCCTGAGAAATTGGGAGGAAATGTGAAAGTCAGGGGGAAAGAGCTGGACCGGGAGGCAGAATTCAGCATAACAGTGATGGATGAAGGCTGAATTTGGACAGCAGGAAAGAGGACATGCAGGCCCAGCGAAGCAGGACACAGGAAGGTACCAGAGGACCGCTGCATGGCAGATCAAAGTCTCTGAACCCCCTGCTTCAGGTCCCTGCGCAATTTCCAATGTAATCCTCCTCACAGGAAGGGCTGCCACTCTCGATAAGCTGGGCAGCGATTTTGCGACGCCTCTCCAGGGGGGCTGGCGAGAAGCGTTTTGTGCCTGGTGCCAGAGCCCAGCCTGCGTGGAGGACGTGAGCAGGGCCAGATACAGTTATTTGAAAGAAGGGATGCTGACGGACAGATTGGGATTCTGGTCACGTCTGAGCAGCTATGGCAGCAATCAGCACGGTGGTGACATGGGACGCAGCAGCGGGAAACAAATTCCCATTCAAAGCTCCACTGGAAACTGAGAGCCTCTCTCACCTTCAGTCTTACCAAATGGAAAAAAATAAGTAATTTATTTAAACAAATTTTTAATCACCTTCTCTTGCCTATCGGTAAGATAGGGACAATTTGCTCAATTCCCCAAATAATTCCTTTTTTTTTAAAATTATTCATTAACACACACAAAAAGAGTTGAAAATAAACATGTGCAATAATTTTAACTATATTTATATCTTTCAGCAATCAATATAGGGATTTTTGCAAATCACACATTCCAAATGCAGGGGTGCAACCACCTCCCAAGTTGGATGCAGTCAGCGATCAGCAGGCTGCACGTGCGGCATAAATTGCACACACAAAAAAAGCTCCACAATTCTGGGTCTTTAACCAAAGCTGACTGATTTTTTCCTGAAACAAGTTAGGTTTCTTACCCTCACTATTCCTACTGGTAGGAACCCGGAAGCCTGCTTCCACGTCTCCCTGCTCTGATAAGCAGAACATTTCTGTATATTGCCAAATGACACATATTCATTGCCATCTGAAATCTATTTCTTAATACTATTAGTTATTTATTGCATATGCCATACTTCACTTCTGATTTCTTTGAATGGACTGGAGTAAAAATCAAACATAGCTGCTCAGGTTTCACTTGTCTTCATTGAGTAAGTGAAGCAATCTCCTTCCCAGCCTTCCTGCATGGCTGGCCACACATTTCTTGATGCCTCACAAGTAGAGATTTTGTACACCTATCTTACTAACACATGAAAGAGCAGCAGTTCAGCTACCATTTTCATGCCACCAAATGAGAATACACCTTGGCATTGGCCATGTGGTCCCTTCTAGATAACTTCCTAGCAAGTTTCTCTAGTTGTGATCCTAAATTTGGCAGAAATACAACACATAGAACAATTTTCCACTTACTTAAGGTGTTCAAAGTACTCAGTGAGAATTAATTTCTTTTACCACTTTTTTTCCTTGAACAGAAAAATATCAAGCAATTTTCTTTTGCATTTACCACAGCTAATCCGATTATAGTTTTTTTTTTCTTTGAGCAAGCAGAAGATTGAGAGTAAAAATCAATCTTAATACTGGATTTTATATTTGATTATATTTTAAAATGCTCTGGTAAAACTGCTATGCAAGTTATTAGAAGAGCTTCATCAGTTACTGTTTTTTTTATTGGAAACATATTTAAAATGGCTGCAGTCATATCAACATTTTTAAGATCTTACCGTGATCTACTTGTTTAGTTCAAAACCTGAAACAGTATCAGTGTATAATAGCCAGAAGGACAAATAAAACAACAACCATCTTCAAGAACACTTCTTTGCACATAACATTCTCTTACAGCATTTCTATATTCCCTAAACACCGCTGCTTGAACACTGTTGTTTGCATCTATACTGCTGACTTTTTGAGATCCTAATTTAATTTTTTGTCATAAAAATATTCAGCAGTATGAGTGGCAATCAAACTGAACATCCGAAGCAGTTTACAGACTACTGAAAGAAACAGGCTTGAAAGACAATTAAAAATGCTGATTTGAGGGGAAGGAGGAGTAGATTAGGATTATTTATATATTGGAGAAGGCTGATTGGGTAGCTTCACATAAACGGAGGGACTGCGATCACCTTCGAGCTGTCCACATGACATTATGTTCGAAAAGTCGACTTTTTTGCTTATTAGTGCAAATGAATGAATATAAGCTAATTATCAGCACCTACATTTATCCATTTCAAAGGATGCTTCAGAGCTCTAGGACAGCACTACATATGCACAAGAGGCTGATTGTCCTGCGTGTATGTAATCTAGAGAGACTTTTGTAGCCAAAGACAAACTCATTCAAAAGACGAGTTACATTTTGATTTGACAACCTGATTCTGTCCCAAAGGCTATGCTCACTGCGGTTGCAACACAAGTCCAGTCAAATCTGTACCAAGCTAAAAAGTAATCACCTTCTGTGAAGACCATTAGCAGATTAAGCCTGGGATAAAAAAAAAAAAAAAGTGGGGGGGCACAGGAAAAAGTTACATGTATTTATCAAATGGCAGGGAACCAATGGCTTGTACATAAGCCATCTTTTCAACTGTATTTAGGTAAGTGATTAGTCTTCCTCTTATCACTGTCATCTTACTGTTTGACTTCACTATGTCCATACTGTGACCCAAATACGCTAGATATATCAACAACCAGATCAAATCTGATTCCAGCTGCAGGCTTTTTAAGTCTGATATACTAGGGCTGACTGATGGTAGTTCTCTTGTTTTGCTTACAAATTATTTTATTCAAATTACATGCATTTCTCATTTATATCTACGAGAATAGCAACCCAAATTCCAAAAATCATTTTTGTTATAACAAATTTAACTTTCAAAACAAAAAGGGATCACATGAGTGAACATAATCAATAAGGATGGAAATACATGTTTTTGGCAGACTTTCAAAGGGGGCAGTGTTTGGAAATGAATCATTTTAATACTGTATTAGAAACAATGAATTGTTTAACTGTTCACAAGTATATAAGATTAAATGCTGCCATATTCTGGTTTGAGCAAAAATTCAATGTCAAATCAAGAGAAGGAATACTGTAAAGTTGCCTCAAAGATTTCCACAGTGTCATTTTGTATGAGAAAAGGCAAGAGGATTTCCCAAATGAAGCAGGCAGCGATTCAGTCCCTAAACCTCTTGATCTTGTGAACCCTTTGAAAACACAAGGCCATCTGCCACAGGGACTTCGTTTCCGCCACTTGCACTATACTCTCATTCCTAGCTGTGTACTTTGACTTACATGATGCTATTGAAGCTTCTTCCTCCCAGGGCTATTAAAATCAGGAAGATACAAATCTTGACTAATCAACCCAAAGCCATGCAATAAGATAATAGAATCCTTCTTTCTCCCCTTGTACAGTTGCTTTATGTTCTCTGGAGGGCATCTTTCACCCTCTAGCATGTAAACTATTTCTTTTATTCTTTACAAATAGATTTTTTTTTCCAGCGATATTTTGGACTATGACAACTATGGATTTGTTTTTGTTTATTTGTTCATTTGTTCTTGTTTTTTAACATCTCTCTATCTCCCCTCTCAATCTGGCACATTAGCTTTGACTTTGTCTTGTCATTCTGAGTAGACTGTAGACCTGCTCCGTAGGCAACTGACATACCTTGACACTTTCCTTAGGGCTGATGATCCACCTATTACAATATGGGAAACTGCAACAGCATCCAACACTTTCACTGTCATGTCTACTGGCTTTGCCTGTCAGCAGGAGTCACTATACAGAACTATGTTCTCTTCTATACGTTTACCATAGCCTAACTGATATGGATCATGGCTTTGAAGTTCATTTGATAAACTCGGCCAGAACATGGTACAGTTCTGATGCTATGAACCCTTAATTGCTTTCCATCCATATAGTGTCTGTTAAGAATTTCGCTCTCTTCTAATCTCTCAATGAAGACCACCACATTTGCTATACATTTGCTTTTCAATATGATTAAAATTGTGGCAGCTAAGTAGTATTGTGTTTTGGACATTAATTTACTACAATGAAGAAATGAACATAATCTTGTCACAGAAAGAGAACCATACAGACCAGCTCACCCAGGAGCTACAACCAGTGCTGAGCCTATTATCTTGCCAAGTAATTTAAAAGCAGTCATACTTCTGCTGTTGGGTGTTCCGGTCTTACAGTTCAGCTGTCTACATTAAGTAACAGTTGAAAAACACACATGCCCACATACAACTAAAATTAGCACTTAATACACAAGATGCACAAATTCTAAGAAACAGGCCAACACTCAGTTCCCTTATTTCTCTAAAGCACTCTACATACTGAGCTCTTGATCCTTTGGATAAGTAAGACTCTGGTTAGCTACTGATGCCACCAGTGTCAAAAGGGGGAATGTGACCCCTTTGGAGGGGGTCAGGAAGATATTGTTCTGATTCTTCTTAGAGCCTCCCAAAACCCTAAACCCTGATCAGAGAAAAAATGAATAAAAACACCTTTACTGAGAGACACACAACATCATTCCTATTGATTCATGCCAGGCTTCCTACACATTAAACAATTTCATAACACAAAAAAGTCATAAATTATGTAAATATCAGAAATCACTTATTTCTAAGCATTGAGAAAAAGAAATGTCAGCAAATTCAAGACAAAGACTCCTAACACCAAGCCCTTGGAGTGCTAGAGAAATCAATTCAAATGCACGACTGAAACATAAAATCTAAACAGAAGACTACCATGCTTCTTTTTTTTTCTCAACTTCAATAAAAGAACGTGCAAACTCCCAAATTATACAACAAGTAGATGCAACTGAGAACTAGCCATTCCCTGATCTGCCTGACACACAAATATAAAAGGTCTAGTGTTAGCTAAGCTAGGGGAATTGCTAATAACAAGCATCTGGTTGTAGCAAGGAATGCTGAACGCTACCTTTTTCATTGGGACCATAAAACTTCTGTAGATTGAATCCCAGATTTAACACCACCACCAGAGAAGCATTTTTACCACTTTAGGCCAACATGTAAGATCTTCCCATGTTTGTGTGCACATGCAACATTATGGAGCTCGGGTGCACAGGGTGTACACTTCGTCAGGATCACAGTCTGAACTTTCTTCAGCTTCCTACACAACTATACTTCCTATGCAAATTATACTCTCTAAAAAGCAGCCAGTTGTGTTGCAGAACAATAATTGCATCAGATAGGACTTTCAGAAAATAAGAGTCTTTTATTAACAAATAGAGTATGGAGTGGTTATTATTAAGACAGCTTCTGTATATGCATACCTTGTAGAGTCTGAATATTTAAGCAGCTCCTTCAGCTATGACATAATTAAAAATAATTGACATAATTATGTCATTCTCATTTAAAATAGACACACCAGTACCAGGAGCACAAATATCCGAAGGATCCAAAATTGAAGCCTTCTGCAGCTTTCACCACATCAGCACTTTGACTTCAGCACAACTCACTGCCTTTAATCTGTCTTTTAAAATGATTTTGGCTTATGCTAAGGTTATTTCTTCAAAGAAAAAAAGGCTCTTGGAAAACAAAACCTTACAGAACATGTAACTCAACTTTCATGCTTCTCTTATCTTTTTTTTTCCTTATTGTTATAGAATATAAGCTTTCCTAAAAGTTGTGATTCCAAGTTTCAGATCACTCATGAGCAGCCTGAGTCAGCTCCCACAACCAAACACTAAGCTAACACAAGAATACTAAGTAGTGTGGGATTTTGGTGGAGAGAGAAAGCATACCAACAAGAGATCACCAAGGCATAACCAGATCAGGCAAGGACTCTCAGATCTCAGTGAGCCAGCAACCCATTATCATTTCCTATTCTTACAGTACCTCCATCCTTGAAGATACAAAACACACGTCTTGAAGCTCTCTGTGAAACAAAAATTTCATTTACCTTTTTAATAAAACTGTTTTTTTTTTTTATCTTTCTGACTCTGTCTCATTTTTAATATTAGTAACAGGTTTAGATTGAAAGTTTGTATTGATCATGTGGATAAACGAGTATGCTAGTACCTCTATGTTTTATTGTTACTTGTATATTCTTTATCAGTTTTCATGTTCTGCATAGAGAAATTCAGCCCTGATATTGGTAGATATCAGGTGCATAAACCCGGCTTAAAATTTGGGCTCTCATTCTACATACTCATGTAGTTCTTAAATATGAGATTAAAGAGTCTGATTGCTAAAAGACACAATTTGATTACATATGCAGTTTTTAAGAATCCTACTTAGTTCAAAATAAACTATTTGTCAGTGAACAAAGTCTTTGCCTAAACATCCCCACAGTGTTTATTAGGTTCTCAAAGGACATTTGTTGTTTCTATTAAGTTTTTTAATAGAAATAATAACCCTTGAGTTGGTAAAACATGAATGTATGGTAAGACAAGAAAGCATGAATGTAGGCAGGAAAGAACAAATGATGACTAAATCCATTACCTTGTACTGGAGAAATATCTTTACTTATAGCCCATACATTCACATTTAACAAATCTGGAGTGTCTCATCAGACAATATTTGTACCTGCTAAATGACCATCTGCTTGATGTTAACAGGCATTTTATGTACACACATATAGGTAGAATGCTCATCAGAAATATATGTATGAAACTAACTGTTTAACTGTGGCACACAGTATTTTCTAATGATTACATTTCTTCCATACTTTCAACTATAAAACAGACTATTTATGATTTAACCATAATAAAACTTCTGAGTTAACAGTTACACGAAAGAGACCAAAACGGTAACATTTAATATTTATTAGACCTTTTATATCCATATCACTCATTAAAATACTAAAAACATCAGAAAACAATGGAAAGGTAAGGAAAAAAATGAGTGTGCCCTCTCTTTCTCCATGAATCTCCAGTATTATGTATTTGTGTTTCTGCCATATACCTTGCCTGCTAGAAAACCTTCCAAACCTCTGATAAAGAGTTTCCCTCAAATATGGAATTCTACTTCCTCCCAACCCCCTACAAAAAAGGGATGACCCAAGGTCAGCTATGGATGTCATTCAGTATTGAGCCAAGGTCCAATTTATACTACAATATATCATCATTTCTTTCAGTGTCAGAAAAGTCAGCATGACTATTTCATTAGCTGAGGCCATTCAAACCCAAAAATGACTCTGGCTTCAATATTCTGACAAGACTGTCATATATTGACCCCTGAAAGAAAAGGTAGTTTAAGATGTTTGTGTGATTTACAGAAAAAATGTAATTAGATGTGTAGTAAGTACAATGATTAAAATTACAGAGTAATATGCAATAAAACTATAGAGCATGTGTGTAAATATCTGTACAGTATACATCACAACTTTCAGAAATTATAGATATAAAAAAGGAAGAGCCTATAAGCAGGAATATATTTGGGAAAAGTTACCATGCAATCCATTTATTTTATGGACAGAAATGTTTCAATGAATTTCACATATATAGCTCTACTGAAATTCAAATTTAAAACCATACCCAAAGCACACTGTGGGAGTGGTTTAAAAGCCTCACATCCCACTTTAAAGGCACACCAGAGGACACAAAGATAGCTGGATTCAGAAGTGGATTACCCAGTGATTACACTTGCCTTCCAAGCTAATTTGCTTACCTTTCATGGCCTTTCACACTTTGCAATTGGGAAAGAAAGAACTTGCCTAAAATGACAGTTGTGCCTAAAGAATATACGGCATAATTCAGCTTTTCCGCCAGTAGGATAAAGCCAATTTTCTTTAATATATCATCAAAAACAGCAAAGCACTAGTAAATCTGACATTAAATAGCAGCAGATTTGGAACATGATGTGCCAGGTCACCTTTTGTTTTAAGCTGGGAGCCTGTCTCAAAGCATTTCACACATACTTACCTAACCCACCACTGAAGCTCCTAACTATTTCACAGCCTGCCAGAAGAATGAGGAGGAAGGGCTGAATATTCCTCCTCTTAATCTGCAGGAGAAAATTATAGCAAGGAGCAACTTGTTCAGATATGCAGCATTTAACAACTCTGTGCTGCACCCTGGAAGATGGAGAGAACATTTGCCTCCCCATAGCATTTCTCAGGAGCCTGGTCTAAGCATTGTCTCACAACCTCCTTGAGCCCTACCAGACTGATGGGTTCAGCTGAAGGGAGTCAAGGCAGGTCCTTTCAACAAACCCATAATTACCATCTCTGGGTCTTCTGCAGGGAGGGATGCAGAATATGCACAGCTGCAAACCAAGCATAACTAAGTTAAGTCATTGCCCAAAAGCTTAAGTTTTCAGGAACGCGTCAGTGACAGTCTAGAGTGGAGGAACAGAAGTAAGCAGTGTGAACAAGGCAAACTTTGTTGTTGAGAAGAAGGGACCAAAGAATCACTCCCATTTTTGCTGACATCGCTAGATGATATCATGCTGTGATTGTAAAGGATTACAGTGCATGCATACATCCACACATGCATATGGATATGTAAACAAGAGTCTCCTATGAACAGAAATTTTAAACAAATCAGAAAGAAACTGCAAGACAGAAAGAAGAATCTGAACCATTTCTATCTGAAACATTATCAAAAATGACAAGAAAAAAATGAGTGGAATACACAAGTTTGTGCCTTTACAGATAATGGAGTTACCCCACATTCTTTGGCTGATGAGTGAGACAAAGTGGGACAAATATGCAGGGAGGAGGACTGAGCTGAGCCAAGAGCGAGTGGGATAAAGGGACATATGCCAAGAGTTGAGTGCCTTCACGAAGGAGGGAATTGCTCACCATTCCTTGGCAAGAGGGACAAAGGAGTCAGCTGAGGTGAGAACAGGAGAAGGGAGGCAGGGAGTTCGGTATGGGCAGGCCAGGAAGTCTGTAACTTCTGAGTTCCTCGGCCAATGGCGAAGAAGGTGTGACTCAGTTGGGAAATTAGGATAAAACGGGGCTGCATCCTGCAGCAATTTGAGAGACCCCACTGGGATATGCCGAGTGGACTCTCCTTTTATTCTAATGAAGTTTTGGAACTCCTGTCTCCTTTTTGGACATTCAGTTCTTGACAGTGAGATTTTCCACACAAAAATAATAAATCCATTCTTTTTCTCAGGAAGCTGAAAACAGCAACAATTAAAAAAATTTTTCCTGAGTATCAGTGAAATCACTGAGGATTTTATAAAAGTAGCCTAAAATTTTAGATCAACTGCAGCCTTTTTTTTTTCCAAAAACAAATCACCAGTCCCTAAAGTCCAGGGGCAAATATCTGACTTAAACTATGCATGTGGTAGTTGCACAGAACATTCAGGTAAGATGTATTCTCACGAAATAAACATGACAAGATGATTCTGTAACTGATGCATGGTCACATGGACAATTCTCTTCCTGAAAACAAATCATAACTCTTGTATATATGGTGAGCTTAACATCCATTACCTTCCAAAGAGGAAACTGTAAATTTGCAATCCTATGTCAGACCTACAGCCCAGTCTTTTTACTCAATACAAGATGAGTTTCTGCTGCTTTGCAGTTCTTCTCAAAGCTACAGCAGCCTCTTTCACTCTTTCTGCAGATACAAAAAGCACCAGGTTTTACCTTTGCTTCGCATTGTGGTGAGTGGTGGGTGAAGCAGAGGCCGTAGGGGCCCCCTGTGTTGGGTGAAGCAGAGGCCATGGGGGTCCCCGGAACGAGGAAGCCTCGGGAGAGCACCAGCCCCGTTTGTCTCTGTCAAGTTGTGTCGACCCACAACTGTTTGTCTAAGGACAAAGGCAGTCGTCCGCATGTCCTTCTTCCTTCGGGGTAACGGTTCTGACAGTTTTCAACTCTTTCAAGTAAATATCCACCCTAAGAAAGAGCCTTTGAAAAGGAAGGAGAACTAGGCATGACAGCTACAGCAATGTAATCGCTGGGGAGTGCTTGGGTTGTTAGTAAAGGTCTGGTAGTATTGAGAAGTACTTAGAGAAGAGCTTTGCTATCTGCTGATTCCTGAACTAGAGATTCAATCAGCGCTTCATTTTTCTTAAAAAATATAGTACAAGCCCTGTGCTTTATGAACAGTAGTTATTCAAACAAGAGCTACACAGGAAAAACAAAAAATAGGAATTTGAGAAACCAGAGGAGAACATCATATAAATAAAGTCAAGCCATTGATAAAGGTGAAGGAACCGGGAGCTAGGGAGGGGTAAGCCCTTGGTTGCTTGGGCCTTGCGAACAGAAGATGGACTCTCTGGGAGCCCTGTAAACAAAACTGTGATTGTCAAGATTATTCGAGCAGATCATCACGTTCCCTCCATCCACCCACAGTTCAGAGAGTCACTTAGCTTCAGTCATTCATTGCTGCAGAGCTGTTACCGTCTGATACTACTTTAGCTTTTAGTAGCAACTGGCCATTCACACATATTCACAAGTTCTTGCTTCCCTTTTTAAGCCATTTTTTGAAGCACACCCTGTCTGCGTGCAGGTCATTCATTTTAAACTTTACTCTCTCTAGTGTTATGAGAATCAACACACCTACATGTCTCATATTTTACTGATGGCTTTTAATGAAGATTAAGCATCCAGTATCAAAAATATATTTTGGTTTCTTTATACCTGGAACTGAAACAGTATTTACACTCCTGATAAATCTTTTCATGGTTGATTATCAGTCTCAAACATGCCTGCTTATCAAAGCATACATAATTGTAAAACAAACATCAGACTTGAACTGTAAACATTCTAATTCAAAATTAAATGTTCATTAGTCACTTAATAGAAGACATGAACAAGTATTTAATAATGAAACAGAATTCCCCTTCTGACTATTTTTGATCTTCAGTCTGTTTTGGCCTGAGGTTGACCGGCAAAAAGATACCAGGATTGATTTCTGTGTATGTTTGTTAATGAATCCCCCTTTCCACCCTTTGCTCTAAATTGTCATTGACTGAGATGATTTTCAGGATACAGATTGACACGCCAAAGAAAACAGACTTCATGGAATTGTCCTAGTGCCAGTTACAGAGTAAATTTCAGGTTCAAGAGTGAAGAATCCTTGATACCAGACAGGATGACTGAAATTGATCCTGACACAGTTTAAAATTATGCAGCTTATCTGGGTGCATCACCTCCTATTCCCAACACTTTCCCTTGCAACCACCAACACATTTACTAGTCAAGTTCTGATTTTTCCCATGTGCACTGGATCCCATTTGCCTATGAGAATCAAACACATTCCAGATACCAGTCTAGGATATCTGAAGCTTGAAAAGCCTGGGCCCACATTTTCCTGTGAGGCAACTGCATCAGGCAATATGACATACTCATAGTATACGCAAAACAAAGTTGCTCATGCAGCACTATGTAAGCATAAATAAATGCTTGACTTCAGAAGTGCTTTTTTCCAGCCCCAGCATCGCTTATAGTATTAGCTCAAAGACAACCATTGTAAAAGTGACACTCTTCTATTAGCAGCCCAGAAAGTCTTTAAGAGAGTGTTTTAAGTAGAGTTAGCTGGAGTGAGATTTTCTCTTTCCAAAGTCATGAACAGAGTACTCTGGCGAATCACTGATTAATGCCAAGGGAAACGTATGATCCGTGCCTCGAAATAGTAAGTCTATGTGGACCAAATTATGCTCTGTGTAAAGCCTCCCCTCAAGCAAAGTTCTGCTGCATGTGCATTGAGTGGGATAGGTAGGTGCATGGCTATTAGTGGACCAAGTGCTGAGTCTGATTTCAGTATCATTTTTGCAGCACTTGAGATAAACTGGAACTGGTAAGTATTCAAAAGAACAAGCAGAAAAACATGCATGTTCCTCTCACCCCAGCAGATGTTTCCTCCTTGTTTTAACAAATTGGTCTGTTCATTAGACATCTGAGCAACATGCAGGCGGATTTGATGGCATATTACCCATCCAAACCCAAAATATCTTCCAAAACCTTCTGTGATTTATAGCAGAAGTTGACTCTTCCCTGGTATAACTGAAATAGCAAACAAATAGGGCAGAATAACAGTGAACTTCAATAGTTCTGTTTTAAATCTTGATTTACCCTTCAGACTTAATCAGTTTTCTCCCTTCATATCAAAGCGCACAATTTGCGGTATGTCTGTATGTATCAAATCATATTTAGGTATTCTCATTTCCAGATTCAATCAGTTCAGACTTATTTACATATTTATTAAGCAAAAGGTTAACGCAAATCATCATATTGGATTCTAATGCAATCTATTTTTGGTAACAACAGCACCAGTCAAGGGCAGCCATTGCTAAATCACTAACAACCGCCACCAGAATTTGATGTGTAATACTACATTTTTTCATTTCAAAATAAGTATGATGCTAAATGTAACGTTAAAATGTTTCATCATTCTGATTTACAAGTGTATAGAACATTTGAATATGTTGTTATAAAGGTTATAAGAATAAGGCCATGTTACTGCTATTTCTCAGAGTCTGGGGAACCACATTCTTCTCTTGCATTTGGGCCTCATTCATCCATTTTCATGAAGTTTACAAGAAAACTGAATCATGCAGCTGTCACTCAATTTAAATTAAATTATTACATTACTGTCCACAGGAGTGAATGCTGACCTCAGAAACATTTCCTTTTGTAGAGAGACAGTAGGAGAACTGTATGGTATTTGAAAAGATTTGGAATGATAGGAGAAAGAAGAAAAAAAGAAAAAAAAAGAAAGAATAATGTTAGAAGAAAGAAAAAATAATCTCTTTTTCAAAGAAGTATTAAAGTGAAGTATCACCCTAATATTTAAGTTCAGCTTAATTAGTGAGTGTTGGACATTGCAACTAAACATTAAAGAAGAAACTTAATTTACTAAAAAGAAAATCATTCAAAATTAACCAAATAACATTAAATCACATAAAAAACATATTTCTGTAACATACGTTATGTCTTCTGTTATTTCTTCACAACCCATTCATTCAAATCCATTGCATAACAGCAAAAGGAAGATCACCAAGAATGTGGGTTGGATGTGGGTCAGTTAGTGAATTAAGGTGCAGAGAAGACTGATGTACTGCAACACCTTTTTTGCCTCACAGGCATTAACAGCAATATTTGGAAAGGACAGGGGCAGTGGAGAGTGACAAGCAAGAAATTACTTAGGTGACGCTGGATATATTAAAACCCCATAGGTAGGATTCACCCGAGGATGTTGAAAGCTGGCTGATAAGAACTTGCATCCTGTGTCTATGATCTACAAAACTGGAGGAGGATAACTGGAAAAATATTGTCATTAGGTGGACCCAGAGTACCATGGGCCAGGTCAGCCTCACTGTGGTCACAGAAACAGTGCCTTTGTGGAATTGACTTCTAAACATGTGAAGGACAATAAGGTAACATCAGGAACATTCAACATGGATTTACCAAGAGCGGATCATCCCTGCTGTGGTAGAGTGACTGGCTACAGAGACAGGGGGAAAGGGCTATGTAATAACTTCAGAGTGCTTTTAAACTGTTGCCTACAGCACTATCATTAATAAGATGAAGACCCCTCTGATCACATGTGCCTGGAAGGCTGTATCCAAGTAAGCTCCCTGTCACAGCAAAGAGAAAAGACCTATTCAGACCTACTCAAGTTCTCCAGTAAATACAACAGATCAGACTCATCTACATTTTATGCCTTCTGTAAGGTAGGCATCCAGACTTTTTCAAGAAGCCACAAAGATCTCATAAATTAGACATGTCTACAATGACCACAGAAGCCCCCCTCCCAGCACGGTGTACACTTCTGCATAGGCAGGGTAGGACTGAGTTGCTCAAACATACCATGTCAACAGTAGCATATAGTACATAACATTATCTGGAGAGTAAAATGTTGGGTGATGGAGGTAATGGACGACCAAACATGTTGCAGCTCTAGGATTCTTGTTGTTTTGGTTTTTGATTGCTCATTTCTTGGAACCAACTCTAAAATGGTCCCACGGACAAAATACCCATCACTTCTTGCTTGTGCACTCAGAGTGCTTCATAGCGTGAAGCCAAGAACGGTGAGTAGAGATCAACACATAATGTGTTCAAAAGTATATTCCTGCTCCACATTAAAATAATAATGCAAATGCACCTAAGTCATCCTATAGTATCCTGCCTTGATTCCAACTGCTGCTCCAAAGAAATATAGGTCTGCCATATGACCTACCTTCTCAAAATATCAATCACAAAATATCAATCTCAAAATTAAGAGATGAAGAAAGCTTTACCAGGAGGCGAAAGGAGACTCTTAGAAAAGTCAAGTTTTGCTTATATCAGGCTTTGCTTGGCCTTCTCATTGCACATGTGAGATTTTTCCAATAAAGTTGGACAGTACCATTTTCAGTTATAATATTTCTGCCCTTTCTAAACATAAAAAATTAAGGTTTTAAAAAAATCAAAACAGAATTTCATTTAAAAAAAACGCATTTCCTTTTTCATTCTAATTAATGACAACAATTAATGACAGCAGCTCATAAATTTCATTAACTAGAACTTTAACAAGAACAAATTTGCTTTGAGTCTGACTTTCTCATTTCCTCCTCTGTCCACCCATAGTGACATATAACAAGCCTGTATCCTAAGTCTATATGCAAAGAAAAACTAACGAAAAAACCCACACTCACGCACACCCACCCACACACACTAAAAAACCCTGAAAAACAAAAACTCTCTTCACTCTAAGTTTTCCTATCTAGCAGAATAGACACAGCATTTCAGATTTAAAAAAAAAAAAGGCATTTGCACTCGGAGTGACTGCCAAGAGAGCTGAAGGTTGTTATTAATAAGGATCCCTGCTGTTGTTTCAGTGAGTGATTTATCACCTTCACATCCAAGTAGGAGGTCAGGCTGCAGAGACGAAACAATTCATTCAAGGTGGCATTTCTCCTGCCACAGTCAGTTGCTTAAAATAAATAAATAAATAAAACCCCCACAACTTTACGCTTAATTAAGGACTGTCTGTAAAGGCAGTATGATCCTTCATGTTCACAATTAAAGAAGGTGCTCCAAATACAATCTTCAAAGATTGCTAGTTTAAAAAAACTTTTTATTTCCCCTCCCGCAAGCAACAAACTCAGCCTGGAAAGTAAATTCCATGTTTTTTTTTTTTCTTCTGATTTATAAATGCTTATGAAACTTAGTGATTTAGAAAGCTTTGTTAGAGATGATCATATATACTGTGACTTACAATACCATGATAACTGTATTTATTTGTTGGTTCCACTCAGATAATTATTATGAATCTGCTGGGTACAATAGGTCTGTCTTTATTCTATCTACATAAAGCAATTCAAAGATGAAATTTTAGAGGTTTAAACCACACCAAACCTCAGTCTTCAAAAAGTTGTACATTGGCCAATTTTCTCTTAACATGGAAGTCCATCATAAAGCACATCATGGACATCATCTTCAATTTCAAAATTTTTCACAGTTAAATTCTTCTCCAATCAATTTTGCAAAACTCCTTGACTATTTTTTGTTGCCCCAAAATAGCAGCCAACAAAGGGGAAGCCCTTTACACTATTCTTTTTAGGATTCCTTGTCATTTCCACACAATGTGGACTATAATTTGAAAGATACTGAAAATGCATAACTTACAGAGCAAAGGAGCAAAAAAAAGTCTAGTCTCTAATTGACCTCCTTTTCGTAAATGCAGTTGTTTATTTTATACATCAGAACTGATATTGGTATTTCATGATGATTCTTGTCAGTGATGGCTTGTACTCATTGTAATCTATGCCCTGCAGTTTTATTGGAGATTAAATAAAGAAATTAAATGGTAATTAATAATAATAGAGGTTAAATAGGAAACAGCCAATGTAATTTACTTCAACATTATTTATGAAGCTTACGAGGCTTCCAGTGGCCTGTTTTTGCAGGACAATAATTATTTTATCCAGATAAGGGAACAGATTTTGACTGTAACCATATTATGGGGAAATGTCGATCCAAGATTTTAATCTAAAGTCCTCTCAAAAGGTAATTAGCATCAAACTTTAATGTCTGCATTCTATGCATTTCACTTGCTTAACCTTCTTTGGAAAGGAGAACACACAGAGCATCACCACTACTCTGATGGAAAATTTGCTCATCCAAAATGGGAAAAATCCCGGCCAAAACACTGAGCTACAGCTGCTTGGAAAAACAACATCAACAACAACAACCACTCAGTTCATATGAAGCAATATATTGGAGTAAAATAGGAATATTATCTCTTATGTACTGCTGTTTCTCAGAGCTAGGCAAAGAGAACGGCTTCTTTTCTGCTTCCCTCTTCCGCTTGCCAGCTGGAGCATTCTTACATTTTTTTTAATTACTCATTTATTATTTTTATTATCCAATTATTTATACATTCTGATGTGTGCTGGATTCCCTCCCTACTCCCACTTTATTTTCCACTTAATTGCATTGTGTCAAAGTCAGCTGTCTGCAGTAATAAGAGACATACTCTGTCTGCTACCTATTATTGCAACAAGATTTCTGCTCCCAGTTCACCAGATAAGTAGGAAATTGGAAGAAGGAGAAAGAAAAAAAAAAAAAAAAAGAAGAAGAAGTTGGTCTTACCCATCACGTTCACTCTGGATTTCTCCCATAAAAAGTCAACCAGGGAGAATGCAGGCCAATCACAGCAGCAAGCCCTGCCAGCACAGCTGCCCTTAGCACTGCCAACTCACCTGGCCTGCATTAAATCCTCAATAATATTCAAAACCTCAAGGCACATTTATTTGCTCTGCTCTTTAATGTTTCAGAATTAGTTATCTGACTTTCTGAACTGAGCTATTCCATCATCTCCCCGTAGACTTATACATCAAGCTGCTTTATGCAAGTAAAGCTGACCTAGACGTTTTTCTTACCCGAAGTTTCCATGCAGAATCAAAAGAGTAAGGGTAGCAAAGGTTACAGGAAAACAAAATTGACCGCAAAAGGCAGGAAAAAGATGGCTTAGTTTAAAGAAAAGATGAGTAAGGCAAAACAATAGATTTCACCTAGGAGAATGTTTGCTTCAAGGAAGAAAATAATTAAGTGTTCTCTCTGTCCTCTGGGAATAAGACAAGTATTAGGCTTAATCTGCTGCCTGAAAATTTAGCTTAGACATCAGGAAGGAAAAAACAGTGCAAAACAAAAATTCCATTTTAATAGCACGATAGTTAACAGCCTATCAAATGACCAGTGGATTCCATGAAAATTCTGCTAACATGGGTTTAAAGTGAATTAGACACAACTTCAGGAAAGTTAATCTTGCCAAGGTTTAGCTAAATGTCCCCTCTAGTTCTATTTTCTACAGCACTATGAATTTGCCTCTTAGAAGTGGATGTTCAGAGATTAATACATGATAAATTACAGGGGTCTGCAGCAGAATCACCACTACAAATTATTTTAAATGAGCTATAAGTAAAATTTATTGACCTCTATCAGACCAAAAATTCCACCAGCCCAGCTTTCACCCTAGTCTGATAGGAAAGCTGCTATTCCCAGGGATCACTGAATAGAGGTTGACAGTAACAGGCAATCCTAGCAATTCACTGCAGCCCAAACCAGGCAACAGCAGGGCAATGGTTTACCCAAGCAGGGTCACAGGCTATCAAGGGGAACAGTGTTTGATCACAGTGTGCAAGGACCTTGAAGGAAAAACACACTGAAAGCCAGAGCTGCCAACTATGTGCATTCCATTAAACTGAAAAATTTGATTAAAAAATTGCTCAATATAACAGATATTTGCAGACCACAAAATCTGTAATTGAATTAGTCATAACTATGAAATACAAATAAAGAAGACGATATGTAAGTATACAGAAGCATGTATAGTAAAGCAACTTGAAATAAAAGCAAGAGCTGTTAGCATACTGGTCAAGAAACCAAAAATGCTCTGTAGAACTGGTTAACGTGTGTGAGGATTTCTGCAGTGTTTCAGCTTATTTGTTATGTATAAGCACTGAGCAGAAAGAAGTTATTTGATATAGTTAAACTTATTAAACGGACCCATTTTTGACACATCGTGGCATGGAAAAATGTCTTAAATGCCTGTCAATAAACCTTACTGCTTACAGGACTTTTACAGGATCTTCATTCTGTATCATTTTGTTCGATTGGTACAATTGAAAAATATATATAGAAGATCCATAAATACTTAATTCTGAGCTTTTTTGTTTTTTTACCCAAAGTGAAATGACCAGTTTCTGACCTTGGAATTATGACAGTATATTGTCCAGCAAAAGATCAATCTCTTAAAAGCAACTTTACCAACACCAGTCTTTTCACATTTGCCAGAACAGCAGTAACAGGAAAATATCCCCTACAAAACACCCAGATTTCCAAGTGATAGAGGCAATTGAACAACACATCCTCTCACTGCCAAGCCTACAGTCACCAGCTGTTGTTTTCTTAGCAGTAAACATTAAAAAGAAAAAGCTGAGTTATGTTGTTTGATTCTTCATCAAAACAACACTGGCCTGCACACCAGAGGCAATTATGCTAAGTACACACACTGATGAAAAACAAACTAATAAATAATACAAACAAGCCCTCAAATACCACTGTAGGACTTTAATTTTATTTTTAACTATTAAATGTTAAGTTAAATTTTTAAAAGTACTACCTAAATTTTACTTTCCTTACAGGTTGTAATACACTCCTTTTCTATAGCTATCACAGCAAGGCCTGAGGGGTCAATACACTGCATATTGAATTTTTCATTAAAGGATTTTTTTAAAAAAAATCCTTCCCCAAAGAGAGTAGACCCCTGGAAGTAAAGGAACAGAAGGGAAATAAGACTGGGGCAGTTGCTATCTTACATAATGGATTAACAGCTTTGTTATAAGATATAAAAGTGTACCTAGCCCTGAAATTTCCCCTTCCTTAGGGGAAACTGTAGTGTTGCCCCAGATAGAAGAACTGCTCATCCTGGCAGTCTCCAGGAAGAATACCTGAGCAGTCTTGCTAACCATGGGTAATCTCAGTTGAGATATTTGTACTGAGTTACCACCATAGATGATGCTTCTTCATCTGATAGTGTTTGAAAAGCAGCTATGTTCTTTCATGTCCAATTTCCTACTTATTTTCATGTAATTAAAAGTTCTTTAGAAAAAAAAAAAAAAAAAAAAAACAGAAAGTGTCCTTTCTCCTGTCGAAGACAGATGCCCTGACTGATGTTGTATTTTTTTCTAGTTTCTCTTCCTAATCAGTATTTCTGATCAGCTTCAAAAAAGCATATTTAAAAATCACTGAAAAATCATAGAAAAATAATGATTGTTTTGGTGCTCTTTGATTTGCATTTCAAAGTTGAAGGCAGAAGTTCAAACCGGTGCTCTACTTTCAACTTTTGCTCCAAACCCATGAGTTTGAAAAGAGAGTGGGGAAAAAAAAATACAATAAATATTATTGTTATATCATCTTGTATTCCATCTTTATTCTACTTTGCATTATCTAAACCTCTTAATACTTGAATTTTGGGGATTTTTTTTTATTTCAATATCGTCCAATCATATGTGTATATGTTGTTAAGGAAACTCTATCCTCTAGTCTTAGAACATATAATCACGTTATTTTAAATTTAGCATGATCTGCTTTCTGATAGACGGTTGCATTGGTTGCCTTCATGATCTTGTTTTTCTTACCTCTAAGTTTTAGGGGGGTTTTTTGTCCCTCTTATCACAGGGCTGATTATGTGCTCTGAAATCTTCACCGTCAAGGTCCTGTGGTGGAGTTGCTTCTTTCCACACTTAAGAGTTTTATTTTTCCTGTTAGCCAGCAGCTTAGAGTTGAACGGCAAATGTGTATCAATCCTGTTTTGTGCATGTTTTTTTTCTCCCCATTAGTTCCAGGAATCAAGCTAAGGTCTCTTAGAGGCAAGAATGAACTCTGTGTCAAAAAGCTTGGGGAATTATTTCAGTAGACATACCTTCACAGTCACCCTCCTCATGTTCTTATTAATACTGATGATATGACTAAAATAATAAAGTAGTAAATGAGCAATGTCTGCATATTAGTAATATGGGATCTTGCCTTGGAATGCTTAAGATATCAAATTGAGTGAAGCCTTTGTAAAATCCCAAACCTCAATAACTGCTGGAATTCACTTATGTTCTTACAGAGAGAGGCTGGTGATGGATTACTGCAATAATGACTGCTACTGGAGGAAAATACATGGGAAATAACATGTACTGTAAAATTAATGAATGAACAGTATAGCAATAGACCCAGATCTTATTATCTCTAACTATCACTTGTAAGTGTTGTCATAATATTGTTTTGAACTTTTCCAGTCCTTACGCTGCTCCTTGAGCAACAGTAGCAGGTTATAAAATTTTATGTCATGTCTGAATTAAATTTCCAAGGTCAAATAACTTAGAACATATATTGAAGCAAATTTTTAGCCTGAAATACAAATAGAGCTCCTTAATGGACTATGTGTTTGCATGTCAGCTCTAAAACCAACGTCTGGGCCCATCTCCACAATTTTCATTAGAACATGCTGAGGATGAGAAGTCCAAGAACTGCACCATCACAAATTGGTTCACCCTGCCCTATGTTTCCATTCTTCTTTCCTTTAAATTGCTCTTCCCTTTCCCCATACCTGTATTTGCAGAATGCATTTCTAGCAAAATAAGTTTGTTGCCGTTCTGTTTGCTAACTTGGGGCTTAATTATATCAAATAATCTGTTTAAACTAGAAAGAGAAATGGAAACCTTGGACATTAAAATATTCCTAAAATTTATTTAAACAAACATCAGTATCCAGAGCAGAAGAAAACCACGAATTAAGTGTCCCTGCTGAGGGAAAGCAGATTAAACATGCCTCTCTACATGCATTAATGTTGAAGCAAAAAGTATGGCCATACTCCCATGTTTTCCATCAAAAAAAGCTCATATTCCCTTTCTGAGTATAATCTGGTTCAAAGTTTTGTCTCGTGTTTTGTTTTCTTATTTGGTTTGTGGGGTTTTTTTGTTTTTTTTCTCTCCCCCCCAGGATGTGATGCCACAAACTATGATTTTGCAGAGGAGTCCTGAGCTGATGAGCTGCACTGAGTGTCAGGTGATCTCTATTTTTTGATCTTAGGGCAGAATTTGGATTTCAAGGGAATTTCAACAGCAGATTCTGGCATCCTATACTTCCACAGGTGCACAGATCTGTGCAGAGTGTGAGCAGAAAAATGCTGTCAAATACTGTGCATGCTCATGCAATGCATGGAGCTGACAAACTGAAATAGGAAGAGATCTTCATGTATTATACTATGTTATTCTTCAGTTGTTGTTTTTTTTTTTGATTTGTTATATCATATATTTGATTACAAACCTCTTTTGGTGTTTATACCATCTCACCTAATCAGGCAGATGAGTTAACTTAAAATCTTGAATCTATTCAATGTTCTTTCTAGCATTCTTTCTAACTGATAACTCTTGTCTCCCGGTTGGGATCCTTATTTGTGCTGTATTTTGAGAGCAAGCCTCCCAGTTCATGCATCTCTTCTGGTGACGGCTCGCTGCACAGATTGCTGCCTCACGCTTGATCATTATTGGCAATGGGCACTACTCCACAGCCTCAGCAATTACTAGGAAAGTGCAGCTGCTAACGCTCAACATACAGCCATATCAGTGACACAGGAATAATTCTAAAACAGCAGCTCTGCAGTGCGGCTGAATCTGGCCTTACACCCTCCAGGCCCAAGCAATCATGGTATTTATAGTGGATTGGTCTCTGACCCACATACAGAACTGATTATTGGAGTTTTCATTTGGCAGTAATAATTTTGACCTACTGTGCTAATAATTTTGCTGATGGGAACTAATTAACCACCAGACAGTCTACACACTCTCTTGAACCTAGCTGTTAACATGCTTATAATGAAATTTCAATCAAATCACACTGTGTATTAGGTTAAAAAATATAAAAATAAAATAAAACAATAAACACACTCACGTGCCTCTGAAATGTTGGATATAAATGTAAATAATGAGTGAAGGTGTATCATATACAATAAAACACACTGAAACGCATTACAGACTAAAATATCTTGTATTTGTATATGTCTCAGCATTGACAAACATAAGGACGTAGAATTAAACAGCTACCTTTTCACCCCTGGATTACCTCATGTAGGTCAGCACAGGACAAGCCAGACGAGCCTCCAGTCTCGCAGCTGTGTAAGCATAACCCTTGTCTGCAACCGTGCATCAAAACCACAAGAAGTGTAAACTTGACTTTGGATTGGACTCGACTTTGGACTCTGGAAGAGTGTTTTCCTCCATTATACTTTCCGTGTCCCTCCACTAACCCTCCACAAAATCATAGAGCCACAGTAAATCAGTAAGTGCTGAAACAGAGATAAATCTAAAAAACAAAACAAAATAAAAAGATCTCTATGCCAGATTATGACAAAACAACAAAACAAGAATATCATATGTAGTAAATAAACAGACAATTCTATACAGTTTTCTAAGTAAATGCTAAATCCCTGAGCACTCTGCATCCCCATATGTGTAGTTATGCATGGGAACAGGCCACCAGTGAGAGCAGGAGAGAACAAAATCCCTGTGTTAATCATATTTTGCTAAACACTTCAAGACTCTGAGTAATCAAACAGAAAATAATCTTCATACATTAAATCAATACATGGGTCAAGAAAAGAAAAATACAGATTGATTGCTTTTCATTCCTGTTAGATCCCTTTGCGATTCAGCATGGGAGCTGCAGGTAACACTATTCAAATCAGCAAAGTCTTGAGGTAAGTTCAGTGACAGTGCAGCATTGCAAAATAGCTTGCATTAATTCACCTAAAGAACATATCTTATCTGATTGATATTTATCAATTTCCCCTAAAGATTAACATTCTTCTCCTCTTCTATGGAATTTTAGTAACAGGTATACCAAAGGTCCCACACTGAACAACCACATTTTCTGTGAAAATGAAAAACTAACCCAAAAGTGTTACCTTAGCCAAAAGTTAGAAACCTAGTACTCTGATGATGCTCTTCATACAGACTTTCCAATGCCGGAGTCAGGTATTTGGCTACATCATATACTTTTGCCTCTGAAAAAGAACACTGGATTTGTACAATCTTAAACTGTGCTCTTTGACCTTTTCCGATTACCGCTACTCACTCAACCTTCTCAAGATGAATGGTGGGTATCTTTGTCCAAGACAGTCCATTCAGCAATCACAATATTTCCCATAAGTTAGATAAATTGAGCGGTCACTTAACAGGGAGAAAGGTCAACATCAATTGCACCAAAGGTCACTCAGCCCAGTTATCACGTACTGTATTAAATTGTCATCAGATCTGGCCAGTGGTTTCATCAATAAGTCACACACACAGAAAGAGCGCGAGTGCTAGAAACTGGTTTGCTCACAGCTGCTGTGTAACGCCACCAGAGCGAAGGCCACCGTGTAAATGGAAGGCAACTAAAGCTTTGATTTAATCCGCCTGGAAGCAAAGCAACGGGAATGGAAAGGCCTAATAAATTGCTCCTACCCACACAGTCACTGTACTACGAACTACCATTTTGGGTGCTCTTATGGTCACTGTGGGAACACTTTGTTTTCCCAAGATCTTTGGAATTACTGGTCAGTTCAGGTCAAACCTCGCTCTTTGCTTTCACATCTGAGAAAGACACAAGAGTAACAATACTTCCCTTAAGCATTAGAGTAAAGTAAAGATGACTAATAAGCAACCTCTAATACAGAGAACAACTCCAGAACTGTTTTAATCCAGTTACTACCAAACTCCCACACATTAGAAAAAGCTTTTATCTTATATCGGAAGAAAATGCTTTCATTGTTCAAAAATGCTACTATTTTATGAAATCAAAATAATTCAAAAAATCCATAAATCATCATAAATGTGAAGAGTTTAGGTGTGAAATATTTACACAATTTACAGCCATGTATATCACCAAAAAAAAATTGATCTTTGTAATGTTTTTTGAGACACAAATAACTACTTCTTTATCTACTAAAAGTGAGCTCTATGCATTACAAAAATATCACACCAGGTGTATTTTTGTTCAGGGTTTCAAACAGTTAACTGAAGTTACATATATTTCTCAATAATATTCATACTTAAATCTCTCTCATATTTTCAAGCAAATCCTAATGTACTTTTCAGACAAACCACTCTGGCAACAAATTTGAAAGTGAATGCCTGAACATCTACAGACAAAATATATATACACTGCCTACTCAGGAATTCGCACTCTAACAGCTGGTGTTGCATCCAGTCAGGAAAGACAGGCAATACCATATAGCATATTTTTCTTAACACAGTTCAAAGTACTGAATATCCAAAACACCATACTTAGGTAGGGGAAAGCAGGGGTGGAAATCCATCCATCACTCATAATTAATCTGCTCTTTAACAATTTATTTAACTTTATTCCTACTATGAGTTTTTACCTAAATATATTGGGGATTAACAGCATGATTTTAACTCTACTTAAGTACAGCAAAATTATTTTCCATTAATAAATCATTTTTTACGGAAGGTTGCCTTACAAAACTCATTACTTCTAAGTTTTTTTTTTCTTTTTGCAGCTAAATGAATAGTCACACCTTCCTTTCATATTTTGCTCAAGCTTGTATCCCTGTGGTAGAACGATTCTTTACCTACCCATATTGTATGTAAAAGCTAAATAAGGATACTAAATTGAAAAATATCTTTTCACTTTAAAAGTGAAAAAAAAGAACAAGAAAGCCTGACCAAAAATATAAAAAATAATTACTTAATTACTAATTCATCAAAACACATTGCACATATATGACCTTTAAAATTAAAATGGGCATTGCTTTTATGCTTCTAGGAAAATTTCCATATCTTCACCAGTGCTGAAGACTGATGCCCAGGCAGATAAAAGCAGAAGCTTGGAATCATACTGAATTGTTTCTGTTCAAAGCTAGCTGTCATGCATTATGTTTTAGTTTTGAAATTTTTTGTTCAAAACGGTATTTGAAACAACACATTATTGTTTTGAAACCTTTAAGACTACTTTTTTTCTAAAAGATGCATGCTTTCTCTGCCTTGAAAATGGAACAACAATGAAAAACTTTATCAAAATATAAAATTTTTGCCAACAACAGCTGTACAAAAGTGAGCCAGGTCCAAAATGTTCATCGGGTAGATATCATGTAGTGAAGATGATCTTCACTGCACTTACTTCAGGGAGAAAAAAAAAAAGAGAGAGAGAGAAATGGATTAGAACTTAAGCCATCAACAAGTATAGTAACTAGGAACTAACAAGAACCTACATTGAAAGCATCCCAGTTTGTCAGCAAAAGAATACAATTTAAAAAGTAAAGGATGTCAAAACAATCTGTTAATACAAAGCCCCTGTTTCTGTAGATATGGTTACCAAGCCTGCCTACTAAAATTACACTGGCATTATAATACAAAACCAATTCTATCAGACATCCATATTTATGGATGACAAAGGATAACCATTCCTCCAAAACAAGAAGAAACAAATTGGGGAAGAAAAAACCTTCTTATACTAACCTTTCCTATAATAAAGGATTAAGTTTATACTAAGAGCTTCCAGTTGTATCTTGCTTACATTTATCTTCATAAAGTGAAGCAAAAGTTGTGAACTCTTAATGCCACATATTTGATGGCATCATTGGCACTACACATGACAAGGTGGCTTGTAAACCAGGAGGTGGAGCATAACGAGACAATGTAGTTCTAGCAATTCACTACATTCCTGGTGACTTGAACATCCTCAGGCTCTAAAAAAACTGCAGTAAATGTCTTCTGAACCACTATTAGCCTTTGCAGAGTTGCTGAATATTCAGATAGGGTTTTGCATCACCAGCAATGAGATACTTAACATTTCTGAGCTGAAGATCTAGAAGAGCATTAATAAAAAGGGCAAAATGATTTAGGCTTTGCTTTTCAATTTCACTTAATCTTTATTAAAAATTCTCAGGTGTTGGCGGCATGAGAAAAAAATACATTGTGTTTATTTCTCCCTTTCATTTTTCTCCTTTGAAGTGACCTTTGTGTGGCATCCATCAGCATACTGAGACAGAAGAAGATTAGGGGATAGAAGTGCTGGTACATGTGGCTTGAGAAACTGGGGCAAGAAACTGAAATCAATTATCCCCATCAAAAAAAAAAAAAAAAAAAGTTGTATAAGACCGATCAAAACTTATAGAGAGTATATAACTTATGAAAACTCTATATATGAACACTGAATTTCATATAACTCATCCAAATGCTTCATTACACTTTTAAACCCATTAAGCATCTTAGCTAACCAGAAGATCTATATTGCACCTTCAAACACAAAAACCCAGGTGCATCAGATCAAGTGGATACTATCCTGCTCTGAAGCCATGTTGCTATCAGAAGTGCAGGCCCTTGTTTCTTTTGTTTTTAAACATGCACAATGGACTTTCAGTGAGAAGTTCCAAACTTAACTAAATCAGGATTTAAAAGTGAACTCAGTAGTTTGAAATTATGTGCATCTGGGCAACGATCAACTCTGCAGGAACTAATTCTCTACCTGAAGTCAGAAGATAAAGTCACATTAAAGCAACATGAGGAATCGTTATATAAACAGCAGATACTGTGTTGCTCAGCATAGCTCTAATAGGCTGATATATCAAAAAAAAATAGAAAAAAGAAAAAGAAAAAAAGAAATATTAGAGTGCACTAAGGAGGAGGGTTCAACTAGGTGACCGCCAAGGGGCATAACAGCTGACAAATACTCTTCCTGAGGAATCCTGTCATAAGTGGACAAAGAGGATTACAGAAAAAGGTGAAAGCTATAAACATTCAGACCATAGCTTAGTCTTTCCATAAAGGGATAGAAATCCCACTGAGGAATATACTCACAGTAAACATAAAGCAGTGCTTGGGAAAGAAAGGCAAATTGGAAAGGAAGAAGAGAGAAAGGGTAGCTATTCAGCCTCATTACATTTTTCATTGGGAGAAGTATCATAGTTTGAACAGTTCCTTTTTCATTAGTGTTCTTTTTAATATTGACATCCAACCAATTATGTTCAAACTAATTCCCAGAATACTGAGAAAATGTAAGTGGTTTAAGAACTTTTTTCAGATTAATGAACTGCATTATTTTTTCATTAGAAGCTGCAGCGTGCTTGAAAACACAGAGTGTGGGGGGAGAAAATGCCCTGAAAGGCAAGGATTCTCCAAAAAGCCCTTGGCTTTCTTAATGACCTTCTATTTTTCTCATCTTCAGGGAGCCTTCTTCATCTTTACTTTAAAAATTCAAAACCAAACTCAACACTACTACTTCAAATGCACTCCTTGTTCATAACGAACTACAACAAATTAGATGAGCGTTCTGTGCGTTAGCTCCAGACACAGATGAAATGATGCAACACCCAAGTAAATCATTTACCTCTTTATTGCCATGCCCTCTTTCACATTCTACATTTTTTAATGTTATTTTTCCTTGATCTTCTATTTATTAGACTGTTTACCCTATCTAGGTTAAGTTAAATCTATAATGCATTAAAGATTTAGCATACCTGCGCCAAGGCTGACTTCTTTCCTTGTAAAAAGCTATAATGCCAAAAAGTTGGTTATTTTTTAATTGAAAACAAAGTAATATATTAACTGTTTGGTAACAGAAAACAGGACAGTTCTGTTCTTTGAATTTTTAATATATTTTTGTTTCCTTTCCAAAATAAATCTTAAATGGTGACATTTGCATAAAAGGTAAAGAATGCCTGTCTTAAATTGAAGAGAAACTGCAACACTGAGTTGTGTTAGCTGAGAATAGAAGCATTACACAGACTAAGAACAACTCATTTTTCCTTTTAATATTCTGTCTTAATTAAGATATATCTTTTCTTCCTCTCAAGTTCTCTTTTCCATCCAGGATTTTTTTAATGAATAACTGTCTGGGTGCTACTAGCTCTAGGGAAATTACATACCAACTGTATTCCATTCACAGCATAAAAATATGAAAATTTCCAGATAACAATGTTTACTTGCTATTAAAAACAACATATTTTGAAGGATATGGGCATATATTGAAGGCTTTCTTCTAAAGGTAGTAAGACCTCAGTTCAGAAGACCTACATGCAACCTTTGCAAGAACTACATAAATTGTTTGCTTACAAAAAAATGGACTTTAGTAATAAATCAATATTTAATAGTATTTTTACACTACAATCATTTACATGCAAAGTAGCATCTGTGTATGAACAAAATATAGTACCTAATGTAATCTCAGAAATGCAGGTTCACTGCTGAATCTCTATTTCTAGCCTAAAATAATGTTAGTGATTTCTCATGCATATGAAAACAGTTATGTTCTATTTCTTGAATGGTAGTTATGAAGACATTATATAAGGAAGAATTTGGGGGGGGGGTTGAGAGTTTTTTTTTTTCTATTTGCACAGCAGTAATTTAAAGCCATATAAGAAAAAACAATTTAATTTATAATAATTATAACCAATATATATACTCACCAGCTTGATTTATTCCTTAAAGTGACTTGAGATGGACACCAAGGAGCTTTTAAAGCAACATGAATAGAAGACAAAACTAAATATTTCTTAATATCAAATATGGAAATCACCTGCAGAAATCTGTCATGGTAGCTCCTAAAGCACTTGCTGAGTTTTAGAGATTGCATTTCTGCACAGTGAGGTCCACTGACATTTCCCGAAGGTCCCTGCAAAGACCAGGAAGTACAGTGGATAGAAAATAACCCAAATTTCCTATTTTCATGGTTCAGGTACTCAAACTATTCCCAAGGTGTTCTTTTTCATAAATCAAGCTGAAACATGAACAGCCACAAGCCATTCATCCACGTCAGGTTAAAGACTACAAATCTTCCTTGTATGCTCATTCACTTTGTCACTCGCCCTCCTCCTCCTTTTATTATCTTTTGCGTGGCACACAGCAGATCTTACACGAACAGTAGTAGAGCCAAGCTGGTCTTCCCAGTGCTGCTCTCTAACAAAACAAAGCTGCCAGTTTCATTTAGGATCACAAAAGAGCTTTTCAGCATCAATTTTCAAATGATTCCTTTTGCTAATAGAAAGCCAAGTAGCAGAAAAGCTACAATTTCTCCAAATAAGTTAGTGGTATATAAAAATTTTACTTTGTTATTAGATGTAAACACAAATACATTTAAGATACGCTATTGCTTTAGGCATCAAGTGCAAACCTATGTAACCTCTCAGGAAGGAATGTGGATTTTAAGATGCTTCTACTGGAGCCATGTAGCACTATTCTCTAGTATTTTCAGACCAGCCCATACATGTCTACATACACAAGCTGGCACACCTTTGTGTAAGTGTTATTGGAAAGGACATTAAGAAAAATTTCAGAACTTTTTCATCAGAAAGCTAATGCTTATTTAAAAAATAAAGTTTGTATCTGTTCACATAGCTTTTGTACTCTCTCTTCAGCTTTGTGCTTTTTAAAATCTGTTTTAAATGTCTGCAGTGAACAGAATAGAGCTGGCTGATTGCTTGGCACTTGCAATTCAAATCTTGTGCTTTCCACTCATGCAACTTTCTTCTTCCTGCTTTCTCGTCTAGTCTCTTCTATTTCATCCTTTTTACCTTGCATATGGCAACAATTACACATGCTTAAGTGTTGGTTTCCTGGAAATTATACACAGCTATATCACAAAAACATAACTCTCATGATTTCTTCATGTTTTGTTTTTTGCACCGCACTTTGACTCCTACAGAAAACTACACTCCCACAAGCATATAGATGGTGAACCAGGTTCTCAAATGTCACTGCTACAGACCATTAGCAGAGCCGAGACAGCGTTCAGGAGTCAGTCTTTTTTTCTGTTTTGCTGTTCCCTCATACAAGATATGACAATCTTATGGTAATGCCTTTTTCATTCTTCCTCATCCCTTCCTCTAATCATGGCATTATCCTGACAAAATATTATACACAAGTAAGTACAACAGAATAAAACAAAACAAAATTAATTACATTATATACTTGAATCAATCATCAGAAAAGTGAAAAACACGTGAAACGTACATAACACAACCGATCTTTGAGGATAGTCAGGTACATCTAGACTAAATTCAAAACAAGAGTTTTGCTCTTGGTATGTGTCATCACCACATTTGTGAATATGCAAATGCTAACATTTAAACACATTCTACTATCACAAATATTTTTCTTCCAACAGTGCCCTTTAGAACTACTACACAGACAATGCTGCTTCCAAGTTTTTTCATAACATTGTTTTCCTGTGAAAGTTTCTCTTGTATTATATTCTAATATGGCACCTTGAACATATCTATCTGAACTATTCTTGGCACTTTATATAATCTGAATGTCCTTCTGAATGTTAATCATTTACCTGGTGAAGAGCATGTCTTTAAAGTTCAAATTATATCGCTTTGCATAAGGCTGCACTACACAGGAACACCAGCACTTGAAGGGGATTCAGTTGTGCTAGGCACTGTACAAACACAAGTCATTATAAAGCAATATCTTTGTTCCATTCTTTATTTCTCTAATGGCTGAGTTGTAAAATAGCTACTCTCAAACACAATTAGGGAGAGTTATATTGTTGCTCAGTAATATAACCATTTCATTTTGCATAACACAGGAGGTAGAAACTAATAACAAATCTCATTAAGAAATTTCTCATCGGACTAACAGATGCCATCCATCTTTTAAAATGTGTAAATATGTCTCATTGCATTAGCAACCATTTCCAATTAATATCCTTCTAATCACTTTATGCAATATAAACAGCCTAGACAAAACAGCTAACTTGTTATCCCTTTTGTTCTCTCTCAAAATACCTATAGAGAAGCCCAGCAAGTACTTGGACATTTGCTGTTTGCAACAGCACCTTTCAGGATGGGTCACACAGAGGAAGGGACCGCTTGGGACACGCGGTGCTAAGGACAGTGTCACGTGCAAATGCATCAGTCCTTCCTTCTCTATTCCACAGACATAAAAGCACCAAAACAACCTCGGCATCGCCCACAAAAAGCAGAAAAGTAAATTCTAAAAATAGACACTGTGATCTACTGACAACTCCCAGAAATGTCAACCACATCCAAACATGCAGCGCTGCTGAAAGCTGCAAAGATGTGCAGCACTCTGTGGCATTAATATAAAAGAGGTAAGTAATGGGATTTCTGGGAGAGTTTAATTTATGCTAGAGGCAGTGAAACTGATACAGTTGCACTCATATTTCAGGCTCATTTTTTATAAATCTTTTTTCTTGGTACATCTTCTGTCTTGCTAAGCAGGGAAATTCATAGCTCAAGAAAAAGGAAAACTTTTAGGAAATAATGTATTTTTGAGGGCCTCTGAATATATTTCATATAATTCTTTCAATATTTTAACTATTTAAATAATATAATTTTACTGTCTCACTAGAGAGAAATAGATAAAAGAAAGAAAAAAGAAATCACAAAGAAATCACAAAGCAATGCAACCATTGTGTCCAATTCCAGGCTACACCATCCCATTGCTTCCTCTGAGAGCCAATGCAGTACGACAGAAAAACCCACTAATGTCAAGTTAAAACCCGGAAAAAACTCTTTATCCTCCTAAGCAAGCCACTATTAGTGTTTTTTTTTTTTTTTACTTCCTCTGATTTTACCTGCCTAAGAAAGAGGAAGAGTGACTTCAAGTAAATCATTCACAAGGTTATCACAGGTTTAGAAAAAAGTGCCTCAGCCCCTTCACAAGGAGAGGCTTGGTTTGCAGACAGAACACAGAAACAGTAGAGGGAAAAATATGTGTATATATATGTATATGTGTGTGCATATATGTATAAATGAAGAAAGTTGTTAACGCAGCAACAGACCATCAATATGCAGATTTTATTCTCCTAAAAACTAGAAAGTACTTTCTCAACTGCTGTACTTAGTCTTATAGTCAATTCCACCTACATCATCAGAAGTATCACCTAAACCTATAAACTCCTACCCATCTTTGAGAAGAAACCTTTATATTATAAGAATCAGACATTCTATTAAATATGTATTTATTTTGTTAAAATTTCCGTGGTTTTGACATCTGAACTGAATGGATGACTAGGATGATAAAACCTGCTGGTGTAGTTAGAAGCCGTAAGGTTAAACCCTCATCTGTAAGATATTAATAGACAGACTTAATCCAGCACTGCAGCAGCCAGCCAACAGCACAAACCACCCCTAGCTCTTGCGGGATTCCCACATTCCGGTATCCCCATAACTGTGGGATTCAGTTTACCCAGTTAGCATAAGCACTCCAGGGCACTTGCTGAAGAACAAGCCCGACGTTCGCAGCTTCCAGTACACGATCAACTACCCAGCTACTTTTCCGAGAGCTTCAAAATGCTTCTCCACAAGTGAGGGCAAACATTAGTCCAGGGTATAAGTCTCTAGTTAACATAAATGGGTCACGTAAGATGAGCCCCACCTGTTTCTTATCACTCAAAGGATTCTATTTCTATTTCCAAATTTCAAATACAGAAAAATTACTGCATAAGAAAATACACTGTTAAGGCAGCACAATTTATTTTCAAATACTTAATAATTTAGTCTGGTTTTGTTAAATAATGACAGATTACTAAACATTTATAAATAACTTCCTTAAAGCAATCATTTTCTGCCCCTCTGCCAAGTGTTTTGTTGCTAAGCGGCACTAAAAAAAATATTGATCAAAGACTTAATACTTCCTTTCCACAATTTCTGTTGAATAAAAAATCTGAGGGGATATTTTACAAATGAGGACATGTAAATAAGAGTGATGATCGTGCCTAATGAAAATGAACATTTCTGTATTCAAGTCATAGATAGAAAAATCCCATTTGACTACATGAAAGCCAGGTTTGACAGGGAGACAAGCAGTAAACAGTGCGGTTGCTTAGACACACATTATGTAATAAAGGTGATAAATTTTAATTCTAATTAATATGAATTTATACATTACATATTTATAACCCACATTCAGTCCTAGAGGATCGTTTATATTAAAGAGAACTTAAAGTCAAAGTCAAATAGAAGTAAAGAGTCTTTATCACATAGTGTTTGAACAATCTTTACTCTTTGAACAGATGAAATGCAGCTTTTACTAATATGCCTTTCACCTAATTCTGTATCCAAAGGCCTGAGAATCAAAGAGATGAAATCTGGAAGCAAAAAAAAAAAAAAAAAAAAGAACCACCTTTTATGTCAATAGTTGAAAAATCTTGACCTCTCCTTCTGTTCTCATGGATGCATAGGTGCCAGCTCAGGCTCACGTGCCATAAGCAGAGCTCTTCTTCCCCGTGAAGACGTCCTCATTACCCTCTCATCGTACGGACGACCAGTGCATTTCCTTCCTGTCAGTCAGGCCTCTAGTTTCTCATTTAGACTCTTCCCTAGGTCTTCACATCTAATCCGTCCCTTCAGATCATTTCTTCATAATCTCTTTAAAATAAGGACTTTTCTATTTACTGACACAGGCTTATCTGCCTCTCGTCTCAAGCCGTAATCACTGCAAAACTCTTTACTGTGGTTTGAAAAAACAAACAAACAAACAAACAAACAAAAAAAAAACACACTGCATCATCCTTGAGAAAAATGCTGAATTTTCTGCTCTACAATGGCAAGGCTTCAGTAAACAGGCTGACCCAACACTTCTAAGGCAAGTACGCTAACCAGAAGGCCATGGAACCGAGGAAGGCCTTTCCTCCCTCTTCTTCTGTGGTGACTCCCATGAGGAGGCACTTTGGGATGTCTGCAGGGCCTGCCGGCCTGAGCTCTGGGAGCAACTGCTGTCCCTGAAACAGAACAGGTTGATGGGAACAGCAGCTCTCGGGACGTGAGGAAGATTAAATGAGGATATTTTAAGCACTGAAATTTATGCATGCTAGCCACCAGTGGTGGAAGATGAGGGGTCCTAGGCAAAGCATTTGAACCCGATACTTTCTTTTTAAAAAAAAAAAAAAAGTATTGATTTGAACATACATTTCTATACCCAAATTCCTTTTATTCCTTTCCTTTGCTTTTATTCTCCTCTTTTGAAGAGATTATCTAACGACTCATTTTCAACCACTGAGATGCAGCTAGAAACATAAAAAAGGGATACTTAAGAGTTTTCTTCTGGAAAGCAAGACTTTTCACTTTCTGTTAAAAAGGCACAGTTGCCGACAGAAAGTTTATTAATAAAGTTCCACCAAATTCATTAAAAAGACCAGGAAAACATCCAGCTGGAGTTGTTACGCTGACCAAATCTTCAGATGACAAAATCGCAGCCAGCAGAAATGATTCAGCACAGCTCTACTGACTTACCCTGGGATCTGATCAATACCCTTTAAAACAGATAATGGTGGTAAATGCACTGCCTCTTGGATTTTTTTTTTTCTTATGACCTATTTCGCTCCTGAGATATCAATCCAGCGCGGCGCCTTCCACTTCAAAGACGTAACACGCATTACTTCAGACTGTCAGAAGGAGCTATTTTACAATGTGATCAAACCTTGCTGATTTTGTGTAGCTCTACAGTAATTATATTAGCAACCATGGGCAGGCATTACACCCAGCGCTGACAGCACATCACACATCACAATCTCAGTTGACTTAACGAAAACTAATGAACCACAAGGTAGAAAGAAGTAAAGGAGAATTCTGATGTGGCAAGAAATGTCTCTGCTTAGTCAATGGTGTGTGGAAATGGTATATTTGTGGCTTGCATTGTGATATGACAGTTGCAAACCAAGAAAAATATGCATTTTCTTCTCTTGGATTAGTGATTATTACTTCGCAATCTTTACTTAGGAATCAGCACTCCTCCTTTTGCATGAAAAACACAGATACATCAAACAAACTCTTAGTAAAAAAAGAAAAAAAAAAGAAAAAACACATTACCAGTTGTCTCCTGAATATGAAAATTTCAGTTTAAAAAATAAATTGGACAATGAAATTTAGTAGATGTTAACGCACAAGCAACTTTCACTGAATTATGGCACATAATTTTTTTTTGATGTCTATGTAGGAACAATACAATAAGCTTTATAATAGTTATGGTAGGATAATAATATGAATAAAATTAGCACATTTCAGGAACTCCCAGAAGTTCAGTATGACAGTATAGAATTTGAACCAATGAACTATTCATTGCAAATGAAATCAGCAGAATCAGAGAAAAGCAACCACTAAGCAATACAATAGGTTATTCAGTGGAAGCAAAGTTTTCAATGATCTAGAGAAGGAATTTACATTTTGAAATGTATCATTTGATCATCATTAGCACAGAAATTACAAGCAATAACATGTTTGGCCCTCAAGAAATATTCAAAGTAAAGGTGCAATTTTAACTTGTACCATAATTTTCTCAACTTTTAATGCCATAAGAAAGTTCTCTCCATGCTGCCAATTTGCTTTTTGCTTTGTACATGAAGAAAACCTTCATTTTGCAAAATCATTAAGAAACAGAATAGATTAACATCGCTGTTGCTAATTCTTTCAGCTTCCAAACTCAACACCGTGTGCTCGCTTTAGTGAAATCAAAGCCCTTCATCACCACAGCTGCTCTTTGGACTTGCTCGTAACTTCTGTTCTCAACTTCAAATCATCAAGTGGAAATCATTTCTGGGAGTCTAGCTTTTCATCATTCTGCTATAAGAACAAGTTATTCTGCACATACGAAGACTTTGCTTAAGTTTGTATTAAAGAAACCAGATAGCTGTGCTCAGTGAGAACACCAAGTGAAGTCTGTTTTTATTCTATGTTTATATGTGCAAAAAAAAATGCACACAACTTGTCTGCATGGCACACAATGTGAATGTTTGGTAAGATATATAAGCTTTAAGCTGTACCTCTGATCATCTTGTCTATGAATTATGTCCATCTAAATACCATGCGGAACATAGAAGGTCCATTTTACCATATTCCAGCAAAAATATACAAAAGCCAATACCCATCCTCACAGGAGCAAAATTTCAGAAAGTTATGAAAGTCAGAACTTCAAAATCACTTCAATTGGAGAAGTAAAAATGACTTAGTGATGGCATACATCTCACCTAATGAGACTGGCTGATGCTGAAGTTGGAAAGTACCAGTGGTGACCACCTAGCCCAGGCCCCTTGCTCAGAGCAGGGTCAGCCAGATAACAGCAGGTTACACTGTCAGGGCTGTATCAAAGTTAATTAAACCTCCAAATGTTTAATCTGGGCATCACACACTCCTCATATTTTTATGGCAGCAGACAGGAAGAGCACGGCAGCAGATGGGTTATAGGTTGAGAGTAAACAATTCATATTTGAATAGAAGAAAAAAGTCAATCCCAAAAGAATAAAATATTGGGAAACAGTAATGGGTACTACAGCTGGCATTTTCTAGGAGAAAGACTGTTGCAGCTCAAAAGTTATAACCCTTGTAGATCACCAGGGCATCTTAAGAAAACATGCTGCAGCAGCGCAGTATAGAGGTCACAAAGACAGATCTTACACAAAGTTTTTTTTTTTTTTCTTTTTTTCCAAAAAAAATCTTTAGGAAAAAAAAAAGCAGACATATGCAAGGCAAACAGCCAAAAGCTGATGCCAGGCTATCTTCAGTAACAAAAATAGTATATTTCTCAGAGACTGGACATATTTCACCACTAACAGATGCCAAAAAAGAATGTAATCAAACTGATTTTCTAGGCGCTATCTTAGCCAACTTTACCAGCATGAAACGATATCAAGGATTTATCAAGGATTCTAGATGCATCACAGTACTTTCTTCTTCCCAAAAGAAACACAGGCAATCTCAAAAAACAAAATGAAACAAAAGAACAAGGAGATTATAACCAGCTGAAGCAAAATATAAGTGCATACAGCACCAAAGCCAAAAGTTTATCATATGACACCAGAAAGTTCCAGTCTTTCACCCAAGTTACTCTGCTTCCTTTTTTTACCAGCCTAGACCTAATTTTATAAATCACAGGAAATTGAAAGGCAGTAGGTTCTGTTGAAACTAATCCATTTCTGGGAAAGACAGACTAGATTCATCAAGGCACAAGCCACTTTTAAGAGCTTCCCTAGTTTAAGAGTAAACAAGAAATATGCTACACGTTTCAAATACAGATTTTGTTTGATTGGCAAACAAACAAGAAACAGTTGAGATGAAGGGCAGAGGAAAAAAATGCCACCAGCAAATCTAATTAGAAGCAGAATCCAGTCTTCTGATAGACTAGTCTATTCAGTGAATATTGCTGTTTAGTGTTTGAAAAGAGCCACTCAGAGACTTGATTTTCTCATATCATTGTCAAATTAATAGTGTTATGATGTTAAAAATTACACAGTGAACATGCTTATCCTATTCCTTAGTGTTAGGACAGCAGAGAACACAGAAGGAAAAGCTCAGGAGAAGAACTACCTTCTTGTATTATATCCTGTTCTAAAACAAAGTTCTTCAAGACTGGTCTTTGTCATCTACAAAGATGGGGCGAGGAATCAAAAGCCAACCCATTTTCTCCCTTGGTGGTTTAACTGAGATGACTTCAGAGCACATGTACTATATGCAAAGTAAATGGAATCACTCCACAGCAACTTGACAGTTCAAGATTGTTAGCTGACTACAATAACTACTCTCAAACTATGTTATTATTTTAACATTCCTAAATACCAGCTATTAAGTTACTAAATGAAGACATGAGAAAATGCTAGTTTATTATATTGATAGCTAGCAACTTTATTGCGTATAGGTATGCATTTTCTCTATTCTTATGTGAGTATCACATGTTTATAAATCTGTAAGTGGAGTGGCATTTGTCAATGGTTCAAAAGGAAAGAAAAAAAAAGGGAGGGGGTGTCGATCAGTGTAATCTGCGCTACCCATCATTCAGTAGCAAGTGAAAGTTGCAAAGGATTTTCTCCTCTTCAGATTTCTCTTTCTAGCGTTATTGGAAAGCTCGTCTTCTTCTTTAAATTAATTCCCTTTTAATCTCCTCCCTGAACTGCTGGAGAGACACAGGCTCTTAAAAAATTCAGGATATCAGTGTAATTGTAAATTGATCTGTTTCTGTGGCAGAAGGCTGGGGCCTTCCATCCAGGAAAAAGACATCTCAAAGTTGTTTTCCAGACAAATGATTAATTTGTACTCTCTCTTACTACATCATTGTATTAATGGAAAAGCAATTTTTAAACAAACTACTAGTTTTTCAATCTCTTATGCCTGGCAATATACAGTGAAAAGGGAAAAAAAAATCACCAAAGATACTGTAAAGTGTAATTGTAAACTGGCTTGAAATTTTTAAATTTCCTAAAGGAGACTTTTAATCTACCTAAATAGGAACCAACTTTATATGTCAGTGCTAAAACGTACATATTCATCATTCATAAATTCTGAATTGAGTCAATATATTAATAGAAGCATGAAAATCCCCTACCGATTTTTAACGCAAAGTTAAGGTTGGAAACTGTTACAACTATGCAATCTTAAAAACAGACACGTAACTCATTAGTACCGAAGCAGAAGAAATTATCTATCTAGTGTGGTGCTGAATCTACATAGCCTATTTGCCTTCAGCTCTTCAGTTATGAGATCTGGCATCACTTGGATTATTTCACATAATCCATCATTAGCTTTCACGTGTCCTATATACCGTGCAACAAACCTAAATTTAACAAGCCCAACTCTCCATCAATTACTACATTTAATATATTACATGTCAGCATAGAGCATAAAGATTAGACATGCTGGATTACATCTTTCTTTGCAAAATGTCAATATTTTTGAGCTCTGTTAGCACTGCTGACTGTTACTGAAGCAAATTTTCCTTTTCATTGTTGACAGGCACTAATGCCCTGACCTCTGCTATTCACAGACAGCGCAGGGCTATTGAACAAAATGAAAACACAGGAAAAAAAGCAAAGCAAAGCCAGTAGCAATGCCACAGAGTCACTATTGTTTTTTAATTGCTGCGTTTGCTGGTGAAGGGACCCCTGTGAGATGCCCTAGTTTGTTTCCCTAGAACCCCCCCCCAAGTTAAGCGTTACTGATCTAGGCTTGACCCCTCTCCCAACGTGCGCAAAGCCCACAAACAGATTATTACTTGCGACTAAAAATAAACGCCACGCAGCTCTGCTAGCGCGGCATCCTTACTCACCGGTCTTCCACAGATACACGGAGGAAGTTGCCAGCTCACTTTGCGCGGCGGCGGCGGCCCCGGGGCCCAGCAGCAGGGCCAACAGGACGGCCAGGCACCGGCCGGACAGCGTGGATGCCCCCGGAGCGCAGCCGGGAGCGAGGCGCCCCGCGCTCGCCCCCATGCCTCCAGCCAGCTGCTCCAGCACGGAACCGCGCGGCGACGGTCGAGCCTCCTCCACACGATATCGGCCTCTTCAGAATTTCTTCACGAGGAGCAGCAGACAGGAGCGCTCTCTCCCACTGTTGTGCATGGCAGTTGAAAAGGGGGAAACCTGTTTAACACCGGGGAACAATAGAGTCCGTGCTCGCTGTCGCGGCGGCTGCCGCAGCTATGGTCGCTGCTCCGCACTCTTCCATTCAGCCGCTAGTAGCAGTTTCCCATCAGCTGAAAGAGAGACAGCTGTCCGCAGGGGGCTCCAGCTGACCGAGCAGGTTCTGGGCTCTGCGAGGCAGCAGCAGCAGCATTTACACCAGCTGGAGAGAGTGAGAGACAGAGAAACAGCCATGAGGAGAAACACAAATAAGCCAACGCGGCAACCGCGCCGCAGAGAGCGACGGGGAAAGCCTCCTTGCCAGACAGCCCGCCCTGGAGCATCGCAAACGAGACACACCGGGAACAGAAGAAATCATTGGCGGTCCTGCTTCAGAAATACGAGTCATATAGCCACAGCACTTCTTCATGTATCCACAGTAATATATTGTAGAAGACAGAGCATCAGGCTGTGTTAGCAGGATGTATGCTGTGTTAAATATTTTGTAAATAACAAAATTTAAATGATGGCACATGCATTAAAGAGAGTTTGACTAGCTCACAAAGAGAAATGAAGGAAAAGAAGGAGGGAAAAAAGAAAGAAAGTAAAAGGAAAAGACAACTTTTCCTGCATTTTAGTCAAACGCTTTTCAGGTTACTGCTGATTGCTCACTTACTGCCGGCTACCCTGAGAATGAATGAATATCCAGATATGTAAATGGATATGTATACGTGTGCATAGGTTTAAGTACACCACCTCCCAGACAGAGGAACCCTGTATGTATTAACTAACAGGCAACACAAACAGCCTTTCCTATCCAGAAAGTATGCGCACATACACACATGCATAAATGTCCATCATGTAATTTAAGATAATGTGAAGATCAAGTCATCAATCATTTTTACAGCATTCAGTTTTACATATAAAAGTATTCAGGACACACAGGGTTGTCATGATGATACCAAAATGTGGAGAGAGACAAAGCTTTTTAAATAGGCATCTTTCTCCCACCCACCCGCCTGCCCATCTCCCAGGGAACAGATGCAGTAACAAGCCCAAGGATCAGGTTTCAAACCTCTTGAAACTGGGAAGCAAGTCAGAAATTATCAAGAAAGCTACCATCATATTCAACAAAAGTTTCATTAAAAAACGTGAGCAACTACAAAGCACACTGGATGAACACAGGAAGCCGAGTTTTAAGATGATGGAGCTATTGTTGCTTAAAGAAGAAACCTTCAGTCAACCTCTCTTGGGACGCCTGTCATTTTGCACAACCTTCCCAGACTCAGCCTTTTCACATGCATTAGATTAAAATCAGATGTGATCAAATAATTCCCAAGTCCTTCCCTGTTTAAATATTCTGACATCAGAGCAAATTAGCAATGTTGAAGGTTGCAAATTCGTCTTTGTTTACTTTCCACTCTGTTACGCCTCTAAGAGGGAATTAAAGGCTCAGGGAGCTCTAGCACCGTGAGGCTGTGATTAAGAGAGATAAGCAAGTGTGGATTACTGTTCCTCAGCTGTTGAAAAACAGGCAACAATCAGGAGATTATAGGTTGATAAGGGATACATAGAAAGTTGTGATCTTAACAAATTTATAGCATCCTGATTCAGAAGTTGTACTCCCAGTTGAAGCACTTTTGGAAATACATTTCATTCACCTCTACTTCATCATATTATATTCACTTTATGAAGCAGACAAAGCCACTTAGCTTGGACTTGGTAGACAGAAGACCACTTTAAGACAAAATGCCCTCCAAGCTCATAATGCACTGCAGTTTCACAGGTAAATTTGGGATTAAGAACAAGTTAGTCACCTTCATATTATTTTAAATGGTAAATAAAGAGATATGAGAATACTTGGAATAATAAAAATAACTCAAGCTGCATAATTTATGAAAAATAAGACTGAGAATTTAAAAAGTGTAAATGAAAACTTTTAAATTCATGAGGAATTCCACAGCAATAGTTTCATTGGCTGGCATGATCGAAGTTAAATGCATACGACTTGTGCAGTCCTTGTTAAAAATAAGAGTAAACGCATTGCAGCTATGCCCCAGAGGAAAAGTCGGCTTTATAGGTTGGCTTGGATAGAAGGCATCCCTTCCAGAGTTGTTAAATACGATGGATTCTACCTGGAATTTTTACGAATCGAGCAAGAAAGCCTCTGCAAATATTCTGTACATGACCCTAGGAAACACACCAGCTGTGTAGTTGACACAGTGGATCAAAGGGATTTTAGTGGAAGACCAAAGCACTAGCATGAGCGGGGCTGTGCACACAGACACAAACATACAAATCTTTTCTTATATTGGCACAACTATATGACCATATACTTTTAAAAATTCATTTTGATACACAGAATACAACTCATATTTACATCCTACTCTTTATGGTTATACTGTTTTTCTGACAACTTGAAAATAATAGAATATATTATCAAATAATTTCACCTTAGTTTTCTTGGTAAAAAGCTACACCATATTAAAATTATTCAGAAATATATCATAAAGACAGAATGGAGGGATAACTGGTAGTATCAGTTGTGCAACTATATTTGCTCATCTGGAAAAACGACAAAGATTGCTGAAAAGCTATCTTTGGCAAACACTTAACTCCCAAACTACATCAGTTCTTCAGTCAAGATGCTCACTTTCATTTATTCAGGACAGGAAAAGGCCAGTAAAACAACAGGCCAAAAGGCAGGCTCAGGCCAGGAGGCAGAGACGCTCACTAACCTATCTGCTGAAGTTGGACTTCAGCCAGGAAAGACATTATATTCTGACTCCAAGCTTCAGCTGCCATGAACTTCTGAACATACCTATTGCCAAGAGCTGCTGCTACCTTTTTCCACACCACTGTACCCAATATGCTCTTACTCCCTTCCTATTTACATCAGTGAATGAGAAACCTCCCCTGCCATTTAATGGTGTGAACACTATTCCTGGCCCAAACTGACATCTCTTATTCTAGTATAACCTAAGCATCAGAATGTATCCATTAGTATCTTATGGCTTAGATGTCACAAAATAAATGTTTAAATATTTTCAAAAGCTCCAGACAAAGCAGAAAAATAAACTACAGTCAATATTAACACTCCATACCAAAACACAGCATTGTCTGTATTGTATCTCGGAGCACCAGTGTATGGGTCTCAGTAGACTGATATTAAGGAACATTTGTTCATTTGAGGCACAGCAGCTATGTGAACTATGTAAACAACTCTCATGAACAACTGAAAAGTTAGCATCTTTTTGTTTTCCAGAATCAAATACAACTAATTTTTAAAGTTTTATGAGTAGAGTAACCATAAAAGATTAGAATTCTTTTGTTCATGCTTCCTAGCATTAAACAGCTAGAGGATCACAAAACAAGCATACAGTGACTGTTATGTAGAGAACAGAAAAATGAGAACACGATACAAATTTCTTAGCCTCTGGGTATGAAAAGCTGCCTGCCAAACAGAATCAGCTTGCTACTACTAGCATGTCCCTGTGCTAGGATGCAGTCCTGGGCTGACATCTTTTCCAGTTTATGAAGTGCTGCAAATAAAAGCTTCAGGATCACCTTATCTTCTGAAGATGTCGTATTTCTCTATATAATAAAATCAGAGTACGCAGAAAGCAGAGCAGAGCAAATACAACACATTAGGTTTCAGAGTCAACAATTCTCAACAAAGAGGTGTGCCCAGAATCAATTTTGTCTACATTTGGTTTACTGGTTGAACTTGAAAACCTGGAAATTTTATAAAAGCTCTAATCCATTCTTCTGTATCAGCAGACGACATTTTATGAACTCTACTGTTGCACCACACGAAACCATTTGTGCTGTGCATAAAAATACAATAAAAATGTCGCTTTTTTTAAAAAAAAAAGTTATTAGTTGAATAGGAAAAAATATTCAAAGCCCTCAACATCTCTCAGGAAGATTTTTTATTTTACGTAGGCATGGAAAGTGCTGCCAATGACTGTCCACACTCCCTGGAAAGAGCTCTAGAGTTGTAGTGATTTTATAGAGACAATACCCACTGGATAATATGATACTGTAGATTTCTACAAAGCATTGCAAAATTTTAAAGTGATTATAATTTCCTTTTTTTTTCTTTTTTTTTACATCTCCCAAAACTAGACTTTTTCTCTTTATGATGCTATTATCTTTCTTTGCCAGAAAAAGTTTGTATTCATAATGTTTTGAAACACAGCATGAGAAGTTATTTACCATCTAAGTCTCTGAACTATGAATGTCCTCAGAATTCTTGATGAAGGAGTAGAGTTTTACTTCATGTGTATTCTGAAGCAAAGAAGGAACTAAAAAATCACCATCTCAAAGAAAAACATCCTTCCCCTTCACTCCCTTGACACCCGGGAAGAGAGGCAGCCACAGCATCCTGATCTGGTTCAATCAGCAAGCTATGGTGCCCTCCCATCCAATGTATGGAATACAGAAGTGTTTCATTCCTAATTTTTAGAGGGGAGTATTAGGTGTGGCATGCACCCACATTTATGTTGCAAGATTCAAGATCGTTAACGATCCACAGAGCAGCTCAAATGAGTTTTGTTCTCCCTATTGAGAGGGTTGCCTATCTAGCTAGGCAACTTATGGGGGAAGTCAGAAAAAAAAAAAAAAAAAAGAAAGAAAAAAAAAGCTGAGTATGGATAAGTTGAACAAAACATAAAAATATGTTGCAATATATTCTGTCTCTCAAAACCTAGCAGCTCCATTTGTAAATCCAAGATTCAATCTATGCTGTGCAACACCTGTACCTGAAAAACAAGAACGCTCTACTCCTAGATGTATGGCCTCTAGGTGTCACACTTGACCATATCATAATACACTATTTAAGGATTTTCTTAGGTAAGAAACATTGATTTTTGAGTGATAATTCTATTTTAAATGTATGTAAAAAAATCCTCATAATAGCTGCTTTTGGAAGCACTAAAAGTAGACTGCTATATGTTTGTTATATTTGTATCATCCTTTTGGATCTTGGATTTTGGATAACAGATTCAGAAGAAGTTTGGCAAAAGATTTAAAACCCACTGCATGTAAAAAAAAATCCTAGAAATATGTTAATAAATTATATTTAACCTCCTTAATGTTTCTCAGTTTGAAACCAGTCATTTTTGGAAAATTAATTAAGATTTTACTTGCATGAAAGCAAAAGGATCACATATCCAGTCCTAGCTGACTTTACAAACATCTAGGGCAGTTTGCTTAGCCAGTCCTATACTTTTAAGGCTTTTTTTTCTTGCTTGGTCATAATGCAAAAAAGGTAATATTTTATTTTATTTTATTTTATTTTATTTTATTTATTTATTTCTGTACTATTGGTTTTGAGTAGCTCTCCCAGTTTGGTTTAACACTGTACCCTAGCTGTTGTATTTTTGGGTGCTTCCCTTTATGGGTAACAATTAATACTCCTGGTGTTGACAGCTCATTGACAGAAATTATCCTTTATACTAAGTGGCACCTACACAAAAAGGTGTACCCATATAGGAAGGTGCACCATAATTACCATCTTGTCTTACATCAAAACATTTTCTTCAGAAGATATATTTTAACCAAGAAAAAGTTACCAGGCTAGAGAGGTCAATATTAACGAAATATAGTAACCCAAGAAATCAGAAAGTCGGATTCAATTAAGTAAGTCTAACTTCTGTCATTAACTTCTGCATGAAAATTGTGCTTTTTTCCCTGATTAAATCTGATTTCATAGCAGACTTTATGAAGAAGTTTTCCAAACATCATAATTGGCTGGAAAAAGTCAACTTATTAAGGGAGTATATTACTGAGAATATACTGACAAATCAAGCTCTCAAACTTTTCATATCAGTTCAGAGATCTCCTTAGTAGCCTCGGGTGCAGATAGCTGCATAGTAGGAAAATTCCACATGTATTTTTCTTTAGAACTCCAAGCATGCTGGTAGAGTAGTTTGGTCAAAACCTGATCAGGACCACCCCAGACACAGTGGCACCAATATGTAGCAGCTTAGGAGAGCACTGAGGGGGAAATAAGTAAGATGGAACATGAAAGTGAGACTAAGACATAAAGCTAGGCTCGAAGTCCCTAGGCTAGAATGCTTGGAAAGAGCAGATGACAGAAAGATCTAAAAAAAAAAAGAAAAAGAAAAAGAAAAAAAAAGACTTGAATTAGGATAAGAAATCTTATTAGGAAATAATACTTTGAGGAAGCAGTGACAAGCAGGATTTGATTAAGACTGTGCAAGGAATGTAGCTTCTCAGTTAACTTTAATTACCTCACTTTTAGAAAGTTCAATATAATGAGGAAACCAAAAGAATTTCCAAATCAGCTCTGTTTTTCCAGTGTGTGCATGCACTTTTGCAACTAGCCCATACACCTGATACGAAATCATGCAGAAAATAAAGTAGGTTATCAAGACAATAGACTTGCTGGGTTAAAAGGAAATTAAAACAGAGTTTTATGTAAATTCAAATAAGCAGGATATTCGCAGTACCGGCCCAGCACAGGCAGGGAGATTTGAAAGTCACAAAGGTGAGGTAGGTATTGAAATCCTTGTCAAGAGGAAGAGAAAGATAGAGAATGGACTAAACAAAGAAAATCAGTGCCCATTATTGCCTTTGAAAATCTTCTCCAGGGAGAGTTTAGCAATTTGCACATACCAAATCACCTTTAAACAAAAGCCACCTTCAGTCAATTTTAAACCATCTCTTTATTAAAATCCTATTGATTGATCATTCCTCATCTAAAAGTCTGACAAGCCAATTTCCATTTCCAAGGAGAGAAATGCTTGTCGTCTTTTACAAGTCATAAATCACTCAAACATTCTGTCATCAATTCTCAAATTAGCTAAGTAATATGAATTAATAAGCAAATGAAGTAAGGCTGCTTTCTTCAGTATCATTAAAAAAAAACAATATATTTAGTGGCTTGCAGAAGCAGACACACACAAAATAGTTGGAAATATCTTTTAATGATTTGTTAACTGCTTAACAAATCTGGCATAGCTAGCCAAAAGTAAATCTGTGTGTTTTGTGCTGACTTTAACAGATCAATAAACAAGAGGAGAATAGTTTAAGGAAGCAGATTAAAGTATCTCACACTGTTTTGGCACAGGTTAATATAAGGTTAGGTTTAAACCACATTAAACCAATGATCAAGGTTCAACTGTGATTTACTAACAAGCTAAGCTCTAAGATGGAATGATATGGTATCATTAGTGACTGTATTTTTTAGAATCTCAGCTTAAAGGTATGCTACAAAGGAAAATATCCTAAAACAGACCCTCCTTGCCCAAAAATGTACACAAAAGATTTAGAAAGGAGCTCCATCTGATACCCTTTAATCATAGGTAGGTGCCTTTACTGGGGGGTGAAGGGGAAACCTATGTTCCGAATGAGGAATTTTCCTATTGAAAATTACAGCCACCTTCATCGAGGTGAACTCTATAGCAAAACACCATTTAAAATGAAAGCAAGAAAATCCATGAATGCTAAGTCCAGCTTAGTGGAAGCTTAACAAATTTAAAGCAAGCCATTATTTATTCTTGAACTTGGATAGATAGATCCAAAATATCGAGTTGTCCTGATTTTATCGCATGGCTAACACAGTAAGCATATGCTTACACTGATTCTCTTCTTTTAATAACTGGTTTATTGGTAGTCAGCCAAAAAGCTAGTTAATTACCAACATCGTGAATCAGATTTTTTCTTTTTTTTTAACATGAAACTTAATTATATTGCAAAACTAAAACTGCTATTATCTTTTGCAGGACAAAGCTTCTTATTTTCACCAATAGCTAGAAAATTTTGAAAGAAATCACTGAATGGCTAAGGTTGGAAGAGACCTCCAGAGATCATCTAGTCCAATTCCCCTGCTCAAACCGGGACACCCAGAGCACGTGGCACAGGGTCACATCCAGGTGGGTTTGAAGATCTCCAGAGAAGGAGACTCCACAGCCTCTCTGGGCAGCCTGTTCCAGGGCTCTGTCACCCTCACAGTAAAGAAGTTCTTCCTCACATGGAGGTGGGACTTCCTGTGTTTCAGCTTGTACCCATTACCCCCTGCCCTGTTACTGGCCACCACGGAGAAGAGCCTGGCCCCATCCTCCCTACAATCAACCCTCAGGTACTTGAACATGTTAATCAAATCTCCTCTCAGTCTTCTCTTCTCCAGACTAAACAGGCCCAGCTCGCTTAGTCTTTCCTCATACGACAGATGGTCCAGTCCCTTAATCATCTTTGTCGCTCTACACTAGACCCTCTCTGGAAGCTCAATGTCCTTCTTCTACTGGGAAGCCCAGAACTGCACCCAATACTCCAGGTGCGGCCTCACCAGAGCTGAGCAGAGAGGCAGGATCCCCTCCCTCGACCTGCTGGCAACGCTCCTCCTGATGCAGGCCAGGATCCCATTGGCCCTCTTGGCCAAAAGGGCACATTGCTGCATCATGGTTGACGTTGTCAACCAGGAGTCCCAAATCTCTCTCCACAGAGATGCTTTTCGGCAGGTCAATCCCTACTCTGTACTGGTGCCTGGGGTATTTTCCAAAGGAAGAAAAAAAAAAAAAGTCATTTGTAATGCTTTTCTGATTTTCTGACAAGCAAGGGTACAAAAGAAAAATAAATAATAAAATAGAAATACAAAATTAATAAATTTCAAAAAACAAGTCTATTTTTTTCCTGTTTTAAATGAATTACAAAAACTTTTCTTTCTCCTGTTTCATGTTCTCTTTCATACTTCCAGCCCTATGCTAACTTGCAATTTCATATATATAATAATCTCTGGATGATTGCATAATGCAGCAATCCCAAATATGTTTTTTTGGCTTTCCATAATGGAATTCTGAAGACCATATTCATTTTATTTCAGAATGGACCATTAGCCACTGTATTGTTAAACCAATAAAAGAAGGAATTTGAAATCAAACAATAAATAAACTTAATGCATACCTCTAAGCAGTTAAGTAATTAAAATAGATAGCAAACATTTGCTTTATTGTTTGCTTTTTCCTCCTAAATTATGATTTTGCAACCATCCTTTAAATGGCTTTTACTTTCATTGCATTGCAAAAATGAGTTCATATTCATTGTATGCTCTTCATTATCTTAACTGATAGTGTTTTAATTCCTGCAACATAGAGCAAAGTCTAATATTACTTTCACAATCTGACATAGCTTGAGATTGTTGAGAATAATTAACTTCTCAATGGCAGAACAAATGATTTTTTGTAAAGCGCACACACTGCTTTTTAACGAAGATTATTGTGAATCATTCAGGGTATTTCTTGTCTTATAGTAAAGCAACTATTTCATTTTTAATTAATTCTTCTGTACACCAATTTCCCTAGTGATCTAATCACCCAAGTTCTCTCTGATGACAAATACTTTCAGCAGATCCCAAAGAGGAGAAAACAAAAGATACTTAATACAAGTGTTCTGCCTGCCATACTGGAACAGTTCAATATTATGAACAGTGAATGCAATCTTAAATACTAAGATTTATCCAGAAAGAAAATAACACAGAATTTCATTGCATTAGTGGTATCATGATTTTTTGTCTGAAGCTTCCCATAAAAATGAAAACACCGAACTTGTAATTTGGCAGAACATATTATCTTCCTGTATGTAAAAATAGCACGATTAATCTACTTGTTTTATTTTCAAATTTACAACAATGTACCAATGATGAGATTCTGGAAACATGTACTTACGTTATAACAATAAGTAATCAGGTGTCAAGGGAGCATTATAACAATATATGGCCAATAGCCAAGACAACTGGATGTTATGGACCTTGGTAAAGGCCATAGATCAATAAGTGACAGAACAACAAGACCTGAAACTGCTGGTAGGGTATTCCCTGATACCATTATGTACTGATCTGATAGGTGGCCTGTGTTAGCATCTGGCTATAACAACCTCCAGATAGAGGGGCTGTGGAGAAACATTGATCACGTGGACACTGAGTGCCCAAAGCCGGGCCATTCCATGATCGGAGCCTCACCAGTAAGAGCCCACATCACATTTCCCCCACCTACTGTGCCAACTACTGCAGTGGCAACTGGGTCAAGTACGTGTACACACACACTAGTGCATACATCGGTAGGTACTTTCCCTGACACAGCTCATCCCTTGATTTGCCCACTGAGCACTGTGGAGCTGAGCTCCACAGCTGGCTCATCCACGAGAATACATCCTCTATTCATTACTCCCCACATACTGATACTTAAGGTGTTTGTGCAGAAGCAGTATTATTATTCTCACTGCAATGAGAGACAAGAGAGGAGCTCCTTTAGCTAGACCTTCACTGGACCCTAGGTCAATAACATCACCTTGAGTTTCACTCAGAGGCAGAGAGACAGTTACAGTGGTATTCAAAAATGCTGCAGTGTTTCAAAATATCATCAAATATTGGGTAAGATTTTTTTCTCGTTGATATCCAAAAAGTACCACCACTAGGAAACATGGCAGTGATCCTGAATTGTTGTCAAAAGGACATAAATTACTTGGCAAGATCAACATCAGAGACAAACAAGCTCTATTACATATATATACATAAACACGCACACACACACACACACACACATATATGTAAAACACACACACATATATATGTAAAACACACACACGATTTATATATACACATCTTAACAATAAATAGCATCAGAAATTAATAGAACCTTCAGCTACTCTTGGAAAAAAAGAGCAAACACCAGCCTGAGTTAAGGACAGTAGGTGGGCTAGCAATCATTCTTGTTAGCATCAACTACAACACTGATTTCTTTCTCTAGCTTAAACCACCAACCAACTGAAGTTCACTTTTCTACAGTATTCTGATATCTTAAGAACTCCAGATGGAGTTCTTAAAATCACAGTACAATCCTGGAATAACTGTAATGCCTTATATAAGATTAAAGCAGTGCAAACACCTTGAATTAGTCTTTTGTACCAAGTTCTTGCCATGTTGAAAGGAAATTCTATTCATCAGCACCTTGGACAGTGTTTTGTAATATTCCTTTAATCCTGAAGTCTTCCTAAATGTGATTAATAACATTCAAGAGCTTCATTTACAATGTACTCTTATTCTTACACAAAAATTCTACATTATTTAAACACATGGATAGCTACCAAAATGTAGCTAAACTGTCATAAACTTGAGGCCATCTGTAGCTTGTTTTCCAAAGTTACCCAAAACATTACATTTTATGGTTACACTGTGCTTTAAAAATCTGTGAAGGAACACTTATTCCTCCTCTAGAGCTAACTATCTTCATTTACAGCAAATAAAACATCACTTTGCCACAGAAGTCCTCTGTCCTCTGAAGTTAGAGTATTTCTTTTGCCAATTCTCCTTTCACAGTTTGACTATGAAAGAAGCTGAACTGTAAAAGAAAAAAAAAAGGAGATAATGACCAAAAATCATATATTTTTAATGGAAAAGAATCTCTACACTTAAAAATAGTTTATATTTATCATAAAGAAATTATTCATTTTCATAAAATTTTACATCTGTACAGCAATAACTAATGCTATTTTAACACTAGAAAACCATTGTAGTAAGCTTAGAAAATGTGGTTTTACTGAGTCAGTTAAAAAATGTTATCCTGAAAGTCAATGTAAAATGAATTAAATTTAAATCTCTAATTACCATGTAGATTATACTCAGATGAGGCATTGGAGAATTCTTCCTGATGTTCAATTGAAGAAATCAGTGTAAAGCTAAAAAAAATATTTGTTTGAGAGATGCTCTTAAAAATAGGTTTAAGAATTATTATTTGGATCCACCTGCAGGCCATTTCAGAAAGATTGTAGCTGAGGGGATGAGACAGCAGGAAAACCCATTCAAGCTGATCCAATTTAGATATGCAAATTTTATCTTGTGTGTTGAAAAGAACATTATGGAACAGCCTAATTTGCACCTTGAGCTCCAAAGAATAATATTTCTAATCTAATGAAAACATGCCTCCATTGTTCACTCTCATACTCACCAGGTTTGGTCCAATCAACTCTTCTCTTACCCATTTAAAACTGCTGTTTCACATTTGAAACAATTAACTAGCATTAGGAATAAATAAATATAGAAAAAAGAAAATAAATATATTTATTACAGTAGTTTATTAAATAGGCAAAGTTATAAGTGACTGACTGAAGTGTGATAATGGCTATCATGTCGATGGGGCTAAAATAAGGCCCACTTTAGAGAGGAAATGCTAAATGAAACAAGTGAAATTTAAAATTTGATCCTTACTTATGTAAGTATGTAGAAGACTACTGCAGATTATTTTGGCCCACGCAAAATTTCTACTTACTATTATCATATATTACTATTTTTTTTTTCTGATTCAGTGGTAGTCCTGACAGAGAACGTGACAATGTATCTTATAATTCACGGACACTATCTTAAGAACTAGCATAACAAAACTAGCATTAATGCTAGTAGGCAAAAAGCTTCAGAGTAAACTTTTTTTTCTTAACAGTACAAAGACCCTGTTTTCCTTAGGGATATGCGTAAAGCTTAAGTTATGGTAACAATAAGCAACATGAGATCTGAACAAATAGTGCTGGTAAAATACCGAAAGGAGGTTCAGAAAGCACATAGGAAATGACATTTTTTTCTCCAGAGATGGAGCACTGTCATTATCACATTGTCCTACTTTTTAAAAGAGATAACTGATAAATTAAAGCTCCTAAACATTGAGTATTTGCAACATTCTCAGGCAATTCTATAATTTTAGAAAATACACAGCATACTTTACCATCATACATACAGTCTACCCAAAAACTAGAGTTAAATTATTCTTCAATGACTACAAAATTTTAATTTTTATATTACTCATGTTCTAGATGTATCTCTAATTAAAATGATAGAGCGCAGCTTCGCTTCACTTTTTGAAGCATATGCTTGAGTGAAATTCAACCCTGCTCAGATAGGTTCTCATGGGACTAGTCATAACATGCAGCTCAGCCTCTGAATCCATGAAGATAACAAAATAATGAACTCCACTCTGATGAATCTGATGAAACATATCCATTTCTTCTATTCACCCTCTCCAGCCATGGTTTTGATAAAACAAGCAGCCCTACCCAGCACTGACTATTTACACTTACAAGTCCTTTACCTGTTAAGTCAGCTATACCTAACTAATATTCCGTTAACAAAGATAAACAAAGACTTCAACAGAAAATTGCTTCTAGACCTTCAATAGAATCATAGAATCGTTAAGGTTGGAACCTGGATGGAATAGAGATCATCTAGTCCAACTCCCCTGCACCCACAGGGTCACCTAAAGCACGTGGCACAGGACTGCATCCAAGATTTTGCATCCAAGGTTTTGAAGATCTCCAGAGAAGGAGACTCCACAACCTCTCTTGGAAACCTGTTCCAGTGCTCCGTTGGTTAGAGAGCTAGCTTATTAAAATCATCGTTCTTAAACTACAGGCATGAAGTAGGAGCAATGGGGCATGACAAAAACTTGGAAGCCTATTTCTAGGAGAACAGCACCACAACATTCTCCTTACTTAGAAAGACCAAAGTAGTTGCATTTAATGCCTGAACTTCCCAACTTCCTTGTAATGGCACTGCAACTACAGGACATGTAAGCAAGGTGCAATTAGGACAGCGCCAACAATAAATGGTTAATCTGTTGAAAACTGGATTCATAGAGTTCTTCTCCCAAGCTCTATGCAGAACAATTCCTGGAATAGCCCTGGTGCCAATGCTAGTGGCAGCTGGCCCACACTGCGACTCAGGAAATGGTGCCGGAAAAGGTCTGTCTGGTGCTATCCTAAATGCAACAGCCATAAAACTCATCTGCAATGCCAGGGTTTACAGAGTCAGCTAATCTGTGTGAAAGAAAATCATCTCCTTGTCACTCAGCCCAGCTCTGAGGGTGCTGGGCTCCCTCTGCTTCTACTGACATGAATGAGTCTGAGCACCAGAGGAGCCTCACGGATCCATTCCATCCTGGATGGACAAGGAGGATGCCTGGAACTGGGCTGTGTCCTGTAATACTCTAACTCTCTGCCTGACAACGAGCAATCATGCTATGGGTGGATTAAAGAAATGCTGGACATCATATTCAGCTCTAGGAGAGATGCTGCTTTACCACACGCACACACAAAGTTTTATAATGCGGAAGGGCACAGAGCGGCTAGGTGAGAAGACCACCCCAATCAGACAGAGCTAAGGAACAGGCTTGACATCTCTCCAAGTCAATAGCACTTGGCCACCTGCTTGATCTGACAAACACATTCTCACCAGGACCTCGCTAGGATCCTGCTATCGGCTCTATCTATCCTGATAGATCCTGCTCTGCCCAGAGACCGTTTCCCTCTGCAACTCCTGTGACTATCCCGATAGCAAATCCCACAGCTAGCATTAAATTGCTTAAACTCAAAAATAAAAGAGGAGGTATTTCCATTCAAAGCGAGCTTTATAAAGCTAGATAGGTAGTAATACAACCATAAATTAATTCTACACAGTAATAATTTTCATCAACATCCTGATACAAATTAACACTCTTCTTTCCCACTTTAATATATAGCATCCGTTTCCTTTTAAATACGCTTTCCAGTGACATTAGCATATTAACTTCCTGTAACATTCCACTGAGCAAGGAAAGGTACATGCTGAGATCTAAGATCCCAAAACGAATCTTTTGCATGAAATTAACTCCTTAGGTAAGTTATACGTTACTTGCTTTTTATTAAATCAGCTCACTTAAGGAACAAAACGCCAAACTCCACAACTAGGTGTTCTCAAAAACAAAACAAAAAATTCTCTCAATAAAAACAGAAAAATAAATCCTTCAGGGGTATTATTTTGCAGTTCACTCATATATTGGTTTGCAAAAACAAGAAGGACTGGTGAATATATAGCAGATACATTTCCATGAATTCATACTGTATTCTGAGTTCCGATATACATCACACATAAAAAAAGAGAAATATCAACAAATACCGCATGATATTTCTGATATTTCCAAACAAAGCTTTCATTCACTTTCATCATCTTTCCTGTCATCTAAAAATTATCTTTTAAAGGGCCAATCCTGGAATCTTTCAGTGAACTCCAGGGAGACAGACTTTCACAAGGTTGAAAGACAGGCATTTTAATTAAACAAGTCAAACCGTTATTACAGTTATTATTTCTATGTTTTATCTGATTCTTAGTTTAGATTAACTGCCCACTATTGCCCTTCAAATCTAGGTGAGATTATCAAGCATCATAGTATTCTCAGTCCAGTAAATATTTACAGTAGGTTATATTCTCTGTTTTGATGATTAACAATCCATAAAGAGATTTTAAGCAAAACTATCAGTTTAATCTAGCAGGGTTTTACATCTAGTATGCCAGACTGAGTCAGATGGTTATAGTAGTGAGGCAATGATGCAGCCACGGTATCTGAAGTAAGAGTGAATTTTTAAAAACCCAAGGGAGTTACAGCACCATTTACTCCATCTGTGATACATTACAGAGGAAAAAGAAACAAGTCTTACTATGAATTCATTTACAAAATACATTGTTAAACAGCTATTTCCAGCACAAAAATGAGCTTTTTTTTTTTTTTTGGAATACGTATACGTGCATATACACATATATACACATTCGCGCGCGCACATACACACAACAACATTGGAATACGTATATTTATTTTTAACAGCCACAGAAACATTTTTCACATATTCTGGAAGAAAGCGCTCTTTTCTGAACAGCATTCATCCACTCTTTATAAGCTCCGAGACCATTAATTTCCAGTAGAGCCGACTGCACATTTCTCCAACAGCGGAGCCATAAAGGCTTGGCCCTTTATAAACACACAGACCAGCTCTGACAACACTAAGACAAGAGCCCCGAGGTTGCCCAGGTCATTCAGCCCAGTGAGCAGGTTCAGGTGTTCTGGCACTGCTCTAATTTCTCCCACCTGCTTCTGTTTTCTTTCTGCTGTGGTATTACCACAGGGCTGAACCTATGTGGCTGGTTGTATCCAGCTTTGTGAAGTACGACTTCACATTCACTATATACATGTGTGCAGGACTCTCCAATTGAGGACCACTATCTACTGGCCTTATGCCACTGGGATGGTGAAGGGATACATGATTTTGACAACACTTGGATCCATCTGACCCATATTTTCACATCTCAATATCTCAAATATCCAAAATATGCACACCCAACCACATGTAAACATGCTCATTTTTCCATGTGATTGGGAAACTTGAACTCTTAGTGTAACACTTAATATACGTCTGACGTTTTCCTACACTGAAGCTCAACACAATAATTTGGTTTAATATACCAAAACAAACAAAAACAGTCTACAGAAGTCTGTTTTTTATCCTTTACTATAAGCTTGAAATTATTAACCACAGTAAACAATTTCACCTACTTTGTCCAAATTGAGGCAAACAGTGTGTTTAAAGTAGACTGCTTAGGTAGACTTGTGCTCACATGCAGCAAGCTCAAGTAACAGAAAACACAGAATCCACAACAAAAAGATGTGTTGTATTTAACTGAATTGATCTAACATGTCTTCATGTTGATCAGTTTGACAAGATTCTAGAAGTGATTTTTACAGAAAAAACAAATCTTCTAAGAATGAAAAGATGGTAATGAAAATCTGACAAAAATGATGACTGAGACAATCTTTTTTCTGTAGACTACCTCATAAATTCCACACAGTAATGGTTATTCTCACTTATTTTGACTAAAGGTGGTGATATTTTTAGATGACTATTTCATACTATCATCACATTTACAGAATTATTACTATAGACCTGCAGTGTTCCTTGCAGATCAAAAGAACATTCAATTATTAGAGAGATTAACCTGAATGCACATTAGATATGAAAGATTATGCTCTGAAATCCAGCTCTCAGAAGACTGACTCTCGGACTTGACTTTTGAACTTGTGAGTTCATTGAAGATCAGTAGCTATAAACCACATTTGCAGTCAATAGGCAGCCTGACTAAATTGTCTTGTGAGAATTCAGGTTTTTAATCTTTTTTTTTTTTGTACCATAAAACACACATTTTCAAAAGCTTGACTTTTTCTTTTTAGCAATTGTAGAACTAAAGCATTGACCTGCTTTTTCAATGCTATGCTTCTGGCCTGCTCATTTTATTCCCTATAACCCAGACTGTTATGGCATTCACCTGAGATTCTTCAGTGACAACTAGCTTTAACAGAGGTACAAGACTTTTTACAATACCCACAGAGGATTCCAATAGATGGTTGAGACACCAGAAACAGTGTTTTGAGATTTCATTTACAAGCAACAATTAACCACTGTTAAGCTTAAAATACCCACAAATCGATAACATCCACAAATACCCACAAAGCTCGACACCCACAAATCCATGGGCCCTGATGGGATGCACCCCAGAGTGCTGCGCGAGCTGGCAGAGGTCATAGCTAAGCCGCTCTCCATCATCTTTGAAAGATCCTGGAGAATGGGGGAGGTGCCGGAGGACTGGAAGAAGGTCAATGTCA
>NW_010578202.1:208102-258949 GCF_000705375.1 Tinamus guttatus | reverse complement strand
GGAGCTGCTGGAGAGAGTCCAGTGCAGGGCCACAAGGATGATCAGGGGCCTGGAACATCTGCCCTATGAGGAGAGGCTGAGGGAGCTGGGCCTGTTCAGCCTGGAGAAGAGAAGGCTGAGAGGGGATCTAATCAGTGGCTAAAAGTACCTCAAGGGAGGCAGTGAGGAGGATGGTGCTGGCCTCTTTTCACTGGTGGCCACCGACAGAACTAGAGGAAATGGCCGGAAACTGAAACACCAAAAGTTCCACAGGAACTTAAGGAAAAAAAATTTTTAACAGTGAGAATGATGGAGCACTGGAACAGGCTGCCCAGAGAGGTTGTGGAGTCTCCTTCTCTGGAGATCTTGGACGCAGTCCTGTGCCACGTGCTCTAGGTGACCCTGCGTGTGCAGGGGGTTGGACTAGGTGACCCCTAGAGGTACCTTCCAGCCTTAAGCATTCTGTGATTCTGTGAAAATAGATCCGTTGTGAAGACAGGCAAGCCCATCTCTCTGTATTGCATGCATTCCTAGCATTTACAGTTCTGGGGAACGTAGGCAAGGGCTGCAGCTGGTAACCTGTGCACCAATAATAAATTTACCCTTAGGTATCTATAGTAATTGCTGATTTCGCAAAAAGGACTTAGGCTCTTCTTTTTATTTTTTAATTAATTCTGCTATTTAAAAAAAAAAATTCTTAGGATCGAGTGCACGAATATATAAGACAGTAGAAACTGGAGAGAAATGTGAGAACCAAGAGTCATGAACAGTATGATTTTGACAAACTAAATTCTGTTCTCTTTTCAATTAAAAGTGCATTCAGTATCATTAACATACCAATGCACACAGGAAACCGAAAATCAGAAATACTGGTAATAACAACAAAGATTTCTGATTTTGGTTATCAGACAATTCTTTCATGAGAGCTTATGCCAGTCAGTGTTGCTCCAGAGGTATCCAGGATTTTACCTCAACTTACAATTTAGGTTCACTAAGTCACTAATTTAAGTAATTTTGGTAAACTCAATTACTTATTCTACATTGTAACAAACATCATAAAAAAATATGATCACATGCAGAAATAATTGTAGCTATCTTTCTGTCTTTACTAATAGAAGTCACTACTGGGAAATCTTCCAATCAAGGTCACTAGAAATATTTTAGCCAAGTGTTCAATAGAAAATGTGAGAATTTAGGATATAAATGACTGTATATACATGACTATTAGCTGCTTAAAAATGAAGAGCATACCTAAAATGAGGTAATAATAATATAACTAAAAATGAGAATGTATCTATATAATCTGCAAACAATTCCATTAGAAAATAAGAAAAAGGGATGAATTAGGAATGAGGTAATAATAATATAACTAAAAATGAGAATGTATCTATATAATCTGCAAACAATTCCATTAGAAAATAAGAAAAAGGGATGAATTACATAAATCCATTATTATAACTAGTCTTTTTTTCTGGTCTACAGTGTCAGAAAAGTCAGAAAGAATAAAATAATTGAAATATGGCATTATGTTAGTACAATATATTCTTGGAAAATTCTCGCACTTGCATCTTTTTCTTATTTCTATAATACCATTATCAAACAAGGAAGCTATGAAAGTGAGTGGAACATGTACCCTAATCTTGAAAGGGCAAATGACACTTGAAATTACTGAAAAAGAGTAAAAAAAGGAATATATTATCAGACAATTTATTGTAAGAAAAAAAGCTTTCAACTCCCCAAAATATCCCTTGCTAGTGATGGAATGTGTATTTGTAGTTCTGGCTTCTATCATTCTGTCAGGAGGAGAAAAAAAAGATAAGCATTAAGTGGCTCAATAGCTGTATTTATACAAAACATAGATTTAAAAAAGGCACAGAGATAGTTTATCATCAAAATAGTCCCACAGAATTAAGTGGTACTTTAATTAATTTAGAGTTATAAATTATATTACATAAATGCATATATATTAGTGCACATAACCTTGTTCATTCAAGAAAATAGAAGGAAAGAAAATGTGTGAAGCGAGTTAACCACAACAAAAAGCAACTGCACAATAACGAAAAGGAAAAAAATATGAAAACTCATACTTAATTTTATATGTGTATGTTTTATAAATATATACATACACACACACACACACTTTGGCAAAAAAAAAAAAAAGGGCAGATGTATGAGATGAAATACCACCTAATTTTATACGAGTTTTCTCCACACTTATAAAAGACATTTTTATTCACATATCCATAAAATCTTAAAACTTCATTACATCTCACACAATACCAAACTAACCCTGGGGTGTTGAAATGAGTATTACAAAGACTACAGAGATAAGAAGATAAGATAACTGATTAGCGCACTTGGGGCTAAAGTCCTTTTATTCCCCATCAGCAAAAAGAAAAAAAAAAATCAAAATCATTATAAAGTATTATCCTTTTTTTTTTCTTTTTAAATAAAGTTCTTTGTTTTATTGTCTGATGTGGAAGTTTTCCTGTCCCTGCTGCCTGGAAGATACCAAAAAAGCATCTCCCACAGGTGGAATCTTCATGCTTTAAGACAACTCAAACACGCAGCCCCAGTCAGGACCAATGCACAGAGGCCTCAATACTTCAATATGACTACAAAGAAGAAAAAGAGATTCTCTTATAAAGAATAAAAGAGCCTTCATGTCTTTGTAAGATTTCACTTAAATCTTACTTTAATCTTTACTTAAATATTTCACTTAAATTCAAAATAAGCTGTCAACTAACATTTCTTTAAAGGTACAAAGATACTGCCCAGTTCATGTAAAAATACAATGTTTTCAGCAGCTACCAGAATTGCACTGCTCTAAATCTGTCACTAAATCTCTGTTATCTCAGCAATTGAATATATGACATTAACTCTTGAAGTCATACAAATTACATTCCAAATTCTCCAAATATCATTATCCAAGTTACGCTAAAGTCAAAAGTGAACAGGAAATTGTTTTCACAAGTCATCTGGTTTATCAAGGAACATTAAAAACACACATAAGAACAACAACGCGTCTCATTTACTTTGGGCGTCCTAGCAAACATTTTCAAAATACTCATACTATCTGCAAAAATATTTCTGTAAAGTATATAAATAAACCTCAACAGTTGCTAATGAAGGTATGTGAAAAAAATACAAAAAGTTCCAGAAAAGTTTTGAGTATCCTTAAAGGGATGTAGTCTAGGAAAATGGATGGGAATCACTCATGAGAACTTTTCTCCCGTAGGTCCAACATATCAACTAACGTTTAGTGCTATTTTTGAGAGTCAGGATCATTTCTCAAGTATTCTCTATATCCAAGGTAGGGAATGGCTGGAGAAGTTTGCTGAACTTTTCTCTGAAAGAAACCTTTTTTGTAGATATCTCTTCAATCATATCTGTACACAATGTTCTGAAACAAAGGAGTTGTTATACAACCCAGTCTGACCAGCTTTCTGAGGGTTCAAATATAAACAGCATTTTCTGTGTAAATCAATCTACTATACAATGCATTTGGATTTTTTTTCTCTCTCTATTAAGTGCTTGAACTTTCATATTGCTGTGTTGGGAAAAATGAACACATTTTCTTGCAATTGTTTCAGAAAGCACATGCATTTGGATGGAAATGTGCAATATTTCACTGCCTTTGGGAGTCCTCCAGAACATACCTTGAATAGGATTCATCATTCTCCATTGTTGTCACTACATTTCAGCTATATTTAATTATAGTCAATAAAGATCTTGTCAATAAGATATATGCTCCCGGAAAAGATGAGCTGTATCTAAAACGAGTCAGACGAATCCTTTCACAAAATTTCAAAGTGCTCGTATTTGTCCATAGAAAAGATGTCATGTGATCTAATCAGCCTTAGATACCTAAATTAGATTAGGCCCATGTTTTCTAGCTTTTAGATTTGAAGTATGTTCCTTTCTATGGGAAGGAAACAACAAAGACCTTCACAATGCATTTATATGAACTAAAAGTAAATAAGATTTTTAACATTTCTACTAAGATTTTCTAACACTTTCATTCATTTCCAGTCTGTTTTCTGCTTTTACACTTTTCATAAGCTCCCCCTTTTAGATAAACACTTCTTTAGACTGGGAAATATGTGCAAAAGTTTGACCACAAACACAGAGTATTTTCCAACACTTCCATCTTGAACTTTTCATATGGTACCAGTAGGATACACAAATGTAGGGATCTGAGTAGTCAAAGTAGAGGCTTGTGCTAGCCCCCCTCCACGAAGCTGCACCTCAGCCATTTCCAATGGCAGTTCTACCCAGTCCTTATCAGCAGTGATGACCAAACATCTTTAAAACCGAATCTCTCTCCTCTTTTTCACTGACAAGAAAGGATTGGCAAGGTCAAGCAGCTAACTTGATAACTTTGGGCAAAACTAACAGACCAGGCAAGACTAACAGACCAAGCATTACCTGAATGAAAAAAAAATACATATCACAAGTCACAAGTTATGCAGCTCCCAGGGGAGACAGTAATTGGAAAGTACTCCTCGAAGACTTCATTACAGCAATTACGCACCATGCTTTGCATCAGATTAATCACACGGGTGCCTTGCTGCTAGAAGGAGCAGCATGGCCTCAACAGCCGCGCATGGACCTTGCGGGCAACTGCCAGCCTCATGGCAAGGGACACAGAGCAGCCTGGCTGCCTTAATATGGACGTATAGCAGAGAGAAGGAAGAAATTGTTAGTAAAGTGTTAAGTAAGAGAGCAGAAAAGAAATAGGATTGATTGTGAAAGGGAGGGGAAGCCTGAGTGATATTGGCATGGGTAGTTTTGGATTGAAATGAGCTGAATTCTACCTTAAATGATCCAAGAGTATCTGTGAAAAGACAAACCTACTCCACTAAAGTACACCTTCTAAAACCACCAGTAGTACAATCGATCACTTTATCACTAAAATAGTATTTTAAACAGTGTTTAAACAATGTTGAAATGCTTAGACAGCCTTTAAAGTTCTGTACAATCTCTTCAAATTTCTCTTTAACTCATTTAAAATATGCTCAAGATTGTGACTGCCTGTATGTTTCTCTTAGTGGCAAAGATGACTTATGTCCCACTCTTACAGGGTGGCAGGGAAACTCCTTTCAGATGAATATACTGACTGCATCAGTAAGCTGAAAGCACCCTAAAATCCCTGATTATCTAATTCCAGATTTTTGAGCATGTTAAACAATTTTTGCTGCCTTCTTCCACTCAAAACTATATAATACAATCGAGGCTTGGATTCTGTTTTCAGTTAAACGCACACATGTCCCTAGACAAAGCTGTACAGAGCAGTGGTATTTTAAAGGAAAAAAATATGTGAAGGAAATATTTGTCTGAAAAAATGTATTTTCTTGACAATTGTCTTCATAATGTAGCTACCTAGTAGCTAGGCAGGTTTTCAATATGCTGTTTTGTATATATACAGGAAAGCAAGCTTAAAATGGGGGGAGGGGAAATGTTAAATGAAAAATAACAACATGTAAAATGATCAGAATGAAGCCAGAATGAGAACTCTGTAGAAATAAGGAAGAGCTGTTTATCCACATGTGTTTTCAAGAAAGCACCATCTGAAAAGTGGCATGCAATGGTTTCCCATCCTCAGGAGACAATTCCGTAGCTTGATATATCATTTGGCATGACTTTATTACCTTTTACACTTGGTAAGTATCTGTTACACAAGTTTTCTAGTTCGTCTCCACCATCCTTAATTACCCTATTAAGCAAGCTGGTATTTGCATTTTCACTTTGAGCAGCTGCACTAGAGCTGTAGGGCACAAGACTATAAAACCAAGAAGAAAAATTAATAAAGTATTATCTTCTCCATCTAGTAACTTCAGTTGCTTTTTTAGTGGAAACATTTTTATTAGTAGATACTATTTCAGCATTGTAAGGTAATAAATCACATCAAAACCTTCTATTATTCAAGCTGACTGAACTGCCAGATAGAAGTATCATCAGTCACCAGCAGCACATTTTGCCCATAAGCTTTTCTGGTTTTATGATATTTCACTTTGTATCCAAAAATGTTATTCAAAACAAAAAGTGTTCTGCAAATTTAATGAAACAATTTCTTTTTCTAGATCTAAACTTTTACATATTAAGTTACAAACTTATTTTACCTAGTTGTACATTGTTAACTAACTGGGGAACATTTTTATGGAAAAGTAGATGAAGATTTTATGAGTCTGCAAATCATGATACATTCCTGAAAAATAAAATCTGACTTTCCACACAATATATTGTAAGACAACCTAGATAGTTTGCAGTACATCCAGCATAAAATAGGAAAAGTCAATCAATTACTTATCACATCAGCATGAGGGCATTTTTTCTAAATAGTATGCATACTATAAAAAGTAAGAAAACAGAGAGTAATCAGGAGTATCAATTTATTAATTGTTATTTATTACTGTGGAGAAGGCAATTCCAAGTTGCTGGTTGCTGATAAGCCAGATAGCCTACTTTCCTCATGGTACAGGTCATCTGTTTTAAAAAACTCATTTCTTAAGCATGCAGATGAAAGCAGCACAGATTTTTTCCTATTCCCTTGTTCCCACAGTCCTATTTTTGTAACTGTAATGTCCTATTTATGTAATTCTTCTACCTAGGAAAATCTCATTATAACACTTTCTTGTATATGAGGAGGATCATCAAATACCAGAGATGTTCTGCCATCCCCACCAAGACTTACCACTTTTAAGTATAAGAAAACACACTGAAGATTCTCAGTTTGAGAAAACAAGTAACTGAAATTTCTACAGGCCAGCAACAGATTAAACAGACTAATGAGTGGATAGCAGGTATTCTTCTTCCCTGAGAAGCTGGCGAGTGAGCTGCTAGGCAGGTAGCATAGCTATTTAGAGAAAGAGTTGACGCAGCCTGCTGCAAGACATGTCAAGCCGTGCACTCCAGCGTGGGAGAGGGCAGTGCCACGAGTCACAGGCCCCCTGAGAGTGAGTACAAGATACTGGGGGGGAAAAAAAAACACATCAAAAATTAAAAAATCAAAAACAAACCAGAGTAATCAAAACAACAACACCTGCAAAGCACCCTTTTCTTTCTTCTCCTTCTCCCAAATCCTATAATCTTTAAACAAAATTTTATTTTTGCTCTAAACATAAAGGTCTAGCTCCAATCATGGCAGTTCTGCAGATGTGGCTCAGGAGTGCTGGACATGGAGGACACGTCTAGTCCCTCTGCAGTGGAGATATACATAATGGGACACTGAGGTTTATTTGCAATTAATGGCAATTAACCATGGATAAGGCCTATTCTCTAGAATAAATATGCTGACAGAAGATGCCAGACTGGAAAGGACGTGGTAGGGATGAATTAGCATCTGGAATCAAAATGCTGTCTTTTCATTAGTTCAAAATGTATATTGTGTGTATTGAGGAGGAGAGTTGGATTTTTTTTTTAAGCGATTCACATATAACAGATATAGCCAGCTACATCAGTCATTGGTAAAGTATTGGTTAGAAACCCTGAGAGAACATTTCTTTTCCTTTGATTTACATACCAGCATCCATCCAGGACATGAAAAACAATCAAAACAAAAAAATCATAATATGAAAGACCAAGTATTTGATGTAACCTTATTTGACCTGTTTCATAAATCTGTTACTGCTCATATGCCACTTCAAACATTTCACTCTACTCCATAATAAAAAGATGAGGCTGTTCATACCACAGGGAACTTGTACATGCTATAGTCACTGTAAAACATGTCCAATTTAGAACAAAAGCAGCACAGGAAAACCCATATCCTTCCACCAGTCTTTGCCTCCACAAACAGTTCTTCATCTTTTCAAGGACAAGATGACAGTATTTAGTGACACTCTCATATCCTCAGTTCACAGAGCCAAAAATCTGCCACCACACAGCTGTTATGTCAGTCAGAAAGAACTGCAAGCAGATCAAGACATGAAACGCACACAGGTGCCTACCATACCATCTCAGTTATACTCTCTGGAACCTAAAATATGATTTTTTTTTTTTTTGGAAGATGTACTTTAGTGAGTGATCTAGAACTTCATCTTGTGTTACTGTTTCTATTACAATATTTTTAAACTTAGTTCCACATTTGCGCCAAACGGTCAGATGATGTTTTCAAGCACCATATGCCCATCAAGCTGACAATGTTAGGAAGCTTCAGCTAAAACAGATCAACCAGTTTTGACAGGTTTATTAAAGAAAATGCTTCTATAAGCAATGATTTTATAATTTAAGTAAAAGTGTACACTCTGAATGCTCAGTTTGGCAACCTTACTGTCATTTCAAAAATATTTCCAAGAATTTTAATTTAGCAATATATAAATTTTCATTAGATAGAGCAAAGAGTTATTGGGGAATCTAGGAAGAAATACTTTCAAACTAGCATGACAGTTTTGCATTAAAAAAGAGGAAACAAATCAAGTATCTCATGTTTATTCAATGGGTAAAGTTTTAGTTTTTTTTCTATTGCGAGATGTCAACATTGACTGGGATTTTGTAGAACAACAATATGACTTTATTCAACACAGTTCTGGTAACACGTTTATCAGCATCTTCATTACTAGTGATTTGAGTTGTAATATGAGTTCAAATAATGGACTAGTCAAAATGCCTTTGATCATCCATTAATCCTGCTCAGTCTATCATCTATTGAGTTTAAAACCAATAATAAATTCATTTTGTACTCTCCTTGCTCTACTGGAAGCAAGCTAAATCTTTAAAAATATACTTTTTAAAATTTCTGAACAGGCTGCTCTCATCATTAAAGATTGATGGGATGGAGGTGGAGAGTAGTGAGGGTCATCCCAAATTAGATTTGTTTAATTATTTAGACTTTAGAAAGGCCAAGAAAATTTTGCTAGAATGATAATAAACAACACAGCACTCAGGGTTTCAAGATGTAAATGTTTACTTGAATTTGGAACATAATGTTTCTCTGGTAAAAAGGTAAAATAAATAAATAAATGAAGATATCTCCGCAACATTGTCTTGACAACAGAATTTTTAAAGTGAGATGGGAAGGCAGGACTAGATGCAGCATTCTGCCTTTCTCAGCCTACGGCTGAATTAGAATTCCCAACACAGATGGTAAAGAATCTGAGATACAATGAAGGTCCTCTGGGTTTGATATTCAACTGTCTCTTTTCAGCACCTCGAAACATAATAGAAACTGCTATTTCCTCAATTAATACCAACCAAAATCTGTAAACTGACATCCCTATGCTCTTACTATTATTTAGTTTGACCTTGATATCATGAACAAGAATATAATTATGATAATGAACCAATTATTTTTTTACAATATAGCAATCAAAAGGACTACCACTCCCCTCCTTTTCTCATGATAATAACTGAACATTCTGGTATTATTTCATCTTCAATCATTCCAATTTGATCATTATCATTAATATTTTAATTAAAGCTTTCATTGCTTATTTTTAAAATAAAGTAAAATGGAAATTGTAAAGTTTCATAATATTTGTAACAACATGCAGGGCGTATGATGTATGTAGTATGATAAACAGATATTAAAGTTTAGACTATATTATGGGTTTTACTGGCGTGAGTTTTGAATGATGGCAGATCTGTCTGTTAGGACAACCAACTGCCAGCAATACAACAGCTACAGCATGATATGCACTGCATGTGCTATACAATTTATATAAAAATAGCATTATAGATGAGAGTATTTTTTTTTGTTTGCTCTGAGTTTTTTCTTTTTTTGGGGGGTACAGGAAGGGTTTTCGTTTGTGAACAACATAGTCATTCCTCCCTTCCAAGGGACTATTTCTCCCATAGTTCTTGTAATTTTCACAGAACTTTGTCTAATAATTCTTTTTTACACCCAATAATGTTTTACACCCTTCTTCTTGTGAAAATCAGGTGATGACATTATTTCAAGGCAGGATCTATCACATACAACGTGAAAACCGACCAGCTAGAACGGACTATGTAGAAATGACTTGAACTTGCAGAAAAAAAGAGTTTCTTTCACACACGGAAATCAGTACAAAGCTGTTATCTGAGACAGGTAGCAACTCTGTTAAAATACTGCCTCCACTAAAACCTCCCAGCTTTGTCCTCAAGGATCATAAGTTCACTAAAAATCATGCTCTTTTGGAGAAAAGCATCTTTCCTCTCTTAGTCAGAAAATAATCTTTCCAACCTTGGTCACTGCAGGATTTATTCTCAAACTTTATATACACATAAGTTGCCAAAGAAGACAACATTTTTCTCCCACTACCAAGATTATTCTTTTAGGCAAAGACAAGTTCTGCACAGCCAGATTCGCTTATGATGAACTGCACAGGTTTAGAATCAACTTTTGTATGGAGACAACTGCAGTGTAGAACAGCAAGTTAGATATTATTGTCTAGCAATAGTCTTCTTTCCTGAAGCACAGTTATAACAGGTATAAAAACAAACTCTCTAAAGCATTCCAAATTAATTTAGACAAACTGAAGTTTACTGTAATCCACATATCACATCTGCTTTCTTAGCCTACACATAAAGGCTGTTTCATGCAGAAGATTGTATTTCTGTAAAATGAATCAGTTAAACAAACTGTTCCTGATGAAAAAGGTTTCAAAGTTTCCTACTAACAGTAGGAAAGAGGGAAAGTAGGAAAAGATGCACACTAGCATCTCATAAAGCACTCTTCCATTTCCAGAGAAGCCTAAGCAATAGAAACCAGACCAACCTTTCTGCCCCAGGAGATGTTCATTCTGCAGGGCCAATGAGAGTCTCCAGAAAGGACATGGCTGTGCTGCATGCTAAAGCATCGCTGCATGACAGAGTGTGGGCAACCACTGCGCAACAACTCCAGAAGAAGAAACCTATCAGGAAAAAAAGAAAAGGCAAAAGGCAAAAATTACCTATGCAAGTTCTACACATGACTACCTACACATAACTCATTAAGGAGAGGGTGTTCACTCTCACTGTGTTATGATGAATTAAGGGATGTGCAAACAGTGCTAAGTTCAGTATTTATATTTCTATATATCCAAGAATATATGCTAAGCATATTTTAATGGCTGTCTCATTTCCATGCTTATGCAACCCCAAAATGCTTTCTAATTTCCCTAAATGATCCATTATTTAAGTCTCTATAGCATAATCATGCCTGGAAGGTCACACTTTTTCATATGAAAAATAGCTGCCAGTCATCTATTTTGAACCTTTTTCCCCTCTCTTTCTTCCACTTATGCCATCTGATCACATTACTTATACCCATTTGAAAGTTTTAATTTAAGATGACCTCCCTCTAAATCATGGCATAGGCTTTTTCATACCTTTTCAAGTATATGGAAAGAAATTTTTACTTTCTGTCTTAAGTTATGTCAAAAAAGAAGGTAAACACAATTTGTTACATCATGCATTACTATCAAAATGATTAAGACTATCTTTGGTGAGGCCTATTAAAATCAAGAAAATCCAAACTGGAGACAAATGAATTGGCCCAGACAACCTCAACCAACATAAATTTTAAGAAATGCACCAAGTAGAAAACATTGCTACAAAGTAATGAAACCACACAGGTAAAATGATTCTGCTTTTATATAATGACACATTCAAGTTTCCTTAGGTAGGAATAACCTGCCAGTTGAGAAGAAAAGATGACACTGGAGGACATTCCTTGCTGCTCCGTTCTCTCTGTTACTTGTGAGATCTGGCCCAGATTCCCTTCCTACAGTGTAGGAAAAGCCTTGGGAAGGATGCTGCTCATGTAGCCTCTTTCCTTTTTCCTTCTTTCTGATGAAGATCACTGAAAGGGGATACAGTTGTGGAATGAGCTGTGGAATGACCACAGTTTTGGTCAGTGATGAGGACCTGCTTTTTTGCTTGGCTGCCTTCATCTTTGCTATATTGGAAAAACCTGAACTTTCCCCTCCAGAACTATACCTAATCTCAGTTTGGATCTTTCTATCCCATTTTAGTTTGCGCTCTTAAAAGCAAGGAAGAGATATGTCAGGGTCAGAAAACTTACTTACAGTTATGCTGTAACATTGAACTTTCACACTAACTACCCACAAAAGAACTGCAGAAATAAGAGAAAACTGTCCTTTAAGCTCTTATAATACCCTGCTTTTAAGAATCAATTCATCTGATTCTTTATACTTGGCCATTGCCATGGTGATAAAATATTTACTGAAGGAGTCTTATCTGGTGTTTTGTATTTTATAATCTAAATTAAACTCAAAGTAGCCATACTACTCTCTTGAGATTAGTCACAAATATTCTTATTTTTCCATCAAAATGTCAAAGTCCTCCTACCACCAATATAGTACTATAAAATATAAAAAAGTCACTGGTATCAGCAGTTTCAGTGCTATTACACTGGCTTTAGAGGTTTTACTGGAAGGTCAGACAACAAAATGACTTCTACACATATTATTCACATGATAATTTGGTGCCTGCAATTGAGAGTTTCTCTCTGCTGCTATGACTCTCCCTCTCAGCCTGCACTACTCTTTAGTAGATAAGAATATTTTAAGAATATTTGAAGTAGCTTTACTTTTTTTTTTCATTTGTGAATAAAGCTTAAAACAAGAAGCCATCTGCTATTATCAGAAAACAATGCCAGTCTGTACATTAGTATGCCACCAGTACATGACCTGGAGACCTGGAGTAAGCAGCCCATTGTAAGATATAATAAAAATATCCTTGTGTTGCTTATTTTACTTTGTTGACAATAATATTGTATATCCATTCAGCTGTAAATCTCTCCGAGTAATATATTTGAAGTTGGAATATCATTTTCCAGCCTTTTAGATTTCTTTGCACTAGGACATTAATTCAGGATTTTAGAAGAAGCTATATCGATGCAATTTAGTAACTCAAATATGCAGATATTCAGACAAGGCAATAGGAGGAAATTAAATCTACAGGTTAATGTTAATGTTTGCTTGGAGTTCACATAAAAGAGTGATTTAAAGTAAATATCTCAAAAGTTTTAGATGAGCACCACTAAGCAGTTGATTAAATAAAAACAAACAAGTTAATCTGAGTAATCTATACAGCGAAATGATCAAGAAGTGACAAACTGGTCTTGTTGGACCTCTGAACTGTTAAAATGAAGCCATTTCAGTCAAATTTGATAGTCAAATTTACTGTGAGGTTGATATTTCACATTCAGCATTCAGCTTGGAGCAAAATACTATACCCTGAAGAATGGATTCATACTGAAATGCTGACAAGCCCTTACCACAAGAAATAACTCCTGCTAAAGGGTGGATTGCCTATTCTCGACATTTCAAAATCCATGAATTTACAACTAAGGAATGAGATAGAATTCATGTTCAGTAAGCACAAGTCTCTGCTTTTTTTTTTTCCCCTGTTTGATAAATACAAAATACATATCTACAAGACAATTTTCAAATTTTTCCTAAGTTCCCTTCCTAAGTTCAAAGTCAAAATGCTTTCAACTTTAGCCATTAGATCAACAAGGTCTCTCAGGCCTCACGAGAGCAGTATTAAAATACACAAATATATGTGTATATACAATATTATACATAATATACACATATATACATCATCATCCTCTCTTTCTCTGCACAAACAGAAAGCCACAAACAGAGAGCCTCTGGCTCTTGGTTGTAACCCTTTTGTCTTTAGTGTAAGCCTTACGATCTAAGGCAACAGCTCTTTTTAGTTATTTATTTATTTCACTCTGTAATGGAGGAAGGTTATTATTTAAAAGAAAAAAAGTTAACTTTGAACTTTCCACTAAAAAGGAGTCATGCCATAGTGTTCAGAAACAGCACAGACGGAGTGCTGGGAAAGAACAAGCCAGGAAGCCAACGTGGACAAAATTGCTGGAGACTGGAAACAAAAATAAAACAACCCAGTCCTCAATATTTACAACCAAGAATGTGAATTCAGTTATTTGACTTGAAAACATAAAGCTGAATGTTAAAATCGGAATGATAGAAGTATCTTGTATTATTCTCATGCAGAGATCACTAGATTACTAGTGAAAACTAACTCTTTACAGAGGAACCTAAACGGCAGATGATTCTCAACCCACTGCAGTCACCGCAGCTGCTAAAAAAAACAAAAGCCCATGAAAGGGTTCTTCCATAAATTCTTCTAAAACAGCTTTGGCATGATGACTTTCTGTTCACCAGAAGATACGTTTTCTTCTCTGGAACAGGCGCAGCTTAGCATGAGAAAAAGTTTCTTTTACATTTTACATTTCCAAACTTCTGTTTAATTTATGATTATTGCATTTTTCACAGGAGGCCATGCAAGCTATAAAAAGAACCAATTACACTGTTATGCTGACAGCTTATAGATGGCAAAACTACCACTGTTCTGTATTTGATCTTTTTCGAGCATCAATTTATAAACCTCACTTTCAATATAGTCTTTCAACATTTACTTGATTCATATCTGCTCATTTTCAAAACAAATGGTTGCTACTATATAGTTCTTTTTTTTCTTATAGATTCCCCCCGACCTCCCAATATCCTACTATGTTTTGAAAAAAATATATATTCAGAACACCTCACACTACCAAAGCTGTTGTACCAATAATGCTATGAACTGCATATTGTTATATTCTGTAATTCTTGTGAAGGTCCATTAAATATTCCTAGATTACAATATCTAATGTTTTCACCTTCTGTTGAGATATATATACAGTTCATGCAATTTATTTTCATATAACAAGTCTCTGGGCAGAAATTACGATCTTCTAATATAAAATATGATCAGCACAAACACAACAGAACATTTTTTATAGTTTACCCTTTTTTCTTTTCCTCTTTGGGTCTAACAGAATTTGAAGCATTATTGTTACATTTGGAACTACTACATGAGGGGTTTGTAAGTGTTAGAAACCTAGTATGTAACAAATATCACAATAAAAAAAAGACAAAAAATTAATCACCACCAATATAAGAAAGAAAGATGGAGCACTACTAGGATAAATCTTATGTGGCTATTGGAGTCTCGATGCAGCTAACCCCAAATTAAAATATAAAGTCAAATCTTAAACTGAAATTTTATATATTTCACCTTGCATTGAAATTACATTACAGATGTATTAGTGGCCCACAGCAACTTGTTAGGTCCTTCATTTATTCCACATCTTCTGATATTTATATGCATCTAAGGATCCCATCTGCATATAAATTTACTATCATAATACATGATGTAGGAGTATGTTTAGAACTGCACATTTTGTCTTTCCCTGATGCATCAGAACAGGATAATAAGCTCAGAGATGGTGATTTTACTGTGAAGTTTGCATTCAATTAATAAATAAACTCTCAGAATTCACACCATAGGGTCTAAATGCTTTGGAACTGGAGGGTTTCTTTAGATTTATTTATACTGCGTTTGATTCCTTATGCCCAAATGGGCTTCTCTGCCATGATCACTGCTCTGTTATCTAAGGATCTTTAAAATAATATTGCAATGAGAAATAACTATAAAAAGAATCCAATATCAAGCAATCTTTGTAGAGACACAAGTTTATCTTAACAGAGAAATATTACGGGCAACAGTGCAGAAGAGAGGAGTAGTTACGTGAATAAATAATACGGTAATACGCAGTGAACACCCTGTAGCAAGTGTTGCAACATCATGATGCAAATATTACTGGAAGAAAAGGCAAGGAAAGCATCAAGGTTTTATCAGTGGTCTGTGTTCTGGGACGTGGAGAAGAGCAGGAAGAACATTTTGATTTCTAGCCTTCAAGATGTCTGTAATGCCACACTGGCAATTTTCCATTTCTAACAATAAACATTGTAGTCTCTGCCTAGATGCTTAAAGAAAATGGGTAAAAATGATTTAATTTCCCATATAAAGTAAAACTGAGATTTACTGTACTTGTTCAATATAAGGAACCATTTATAGCTGTCAGAGAGGCAAGCACTGAGTGACACCAGCGTGGAAACTTAGAGATATCATCACCACAATTACTTTAAGGGTCAACATATGTAAAAACACATGTACATATGTTTTATATATGTAAACATATGTAAAAGGGTGATTATCCAACTTCTGCTTCAAAGCAGCATTTTATTACAACTCTCCTTTTCCTCAACCTTTTCTGAAGCAGCATGAAGATGTGAAATACTTAATTCTGGTGCCTCTTCATTTCCTCACTTCATTACAGATCCAGATTACTATCTAGTCTGCATTGCATCTCACTTGATGCCACTGAATGACTGGCTCCAAGAAAGAGGAAAACCATTCCTGTGGGACTTGAGCTAACGATTCTTTATTTTGCATTATCCTGCAGGGAGTGACGAACATGGAGAAAACCTTCGAGATTGTCATCCATAAAATACAATCATTGCATTGCAATTTGAGTATAATTTGGAATTCACCAAGGACCTGGATCATAGTTTCTATTTGCTAAGTATATGTTAATTAATTCTAATGACATGAAAATAATCTCCCATTTTGCTGCTAACATACAGCAAACACAGATGAATAGAAAATGATATATTCTTCCTAGATTTTATTCTATACAATTTTATAAAACCTTTTATTTTATTAAGTTTCTCAATAAAACTCCATGAGGAGACCAAAGAAAAACAAGTTCTCCTGTAGACCATGAAAAACTGTCACTTGAACTAACAATCCCAGTTTTCAAATACGAAAAATTGTTTTCAGTAATATCTAAAATAAATTTGCCTTAAGATACAGTTATTACTAGATATTATATATACAGATTAGCAATTATTATATGGATACATTATCAATATGTACAGCAACTCAATTTATATTTAGATTCCATTTTATTTTAAGTTCAGGGAATTCAATATATTACTAATTAATATGATCTACAATTATTATTATGTTATTTCATGTTTTTAAAATCTAAATAAAGAGATAATGAAGGGTTAAATGCTGCCATGTGGCTAAGCAGCTCATTAATTAGCTACATGTATGCACACACACATAGACATGGATTAATGAATCCCCCTCCTCACATTATTGTTATACCTAGCACCTTCTCCCTTTGCTATCACAGAGCAACTAGTAGGTGGTTTCAAGCATATAACCTCAAAGGAAGTTTAAAAGCTAGTAGAAAAGCTTTGTCTCCATCACAAAAAAATCCCAGAAAACTTTGCTGTTCAAATTTGATCACAGCGGCACTTTAAAGCTAAAACAGTTGCTACAAGTCATCCTTAGCATTGAATACTACCCTTCTCAGTCCTTATTTTGACTAACCCTCAATCTAGAAGAGAAGCGAACAAATTAAACAAAAACAAAAAGAAAACAACAACAAAAACACAGTTTTCATTGTCGCTTTTCTTAGCTACCTGATTGATATCTGTGTGTAGAGTTTGATTGTTTTCCTGTGTAAAACTGAAAACATAAAACCTGTGCAGACCTCTCAAACATGCTCATCAAGTATAAACTATTATCCATCTACTATGCTCTGTAAAATGAACCCTTTTTTCTGTTTCTTTTTTTAAAGTGTACATTGATTTAAATACAGAATTAATTAAGATCAATGTTGGCCATATAGCTCAGATTTACTACCTTAGTAGAAAAAGTTATCTTTAAAACACATCCAATAAAATTTAAGTGTCAACTCTGGTGCCTGAATATTTTAAATACTCACTGGAGATTACAAAGAAAGCAGAATATATAGATAGATAGATAGATAGAATATTGTTGTGGAGTTACAACATAAAGTTGAAGGAAAAACAGAGCTGTGTGCCCAGAAATTGTGGTAGAAAATGCATTTAATGTCTATAATGAATATATATAATACACATAAATATGTATGTCTATACCTACCTATATATTTTAAACATGTATATAAAATGTCTAATTACTTTTTTTCTGCCTTTATTTCATTTGACTACCTAAACTGTCTTTGAAATGCCTATCCACATTTGCATTTTAATGAATAGTAATTGATATTTATTTAGCACATTCCATTTGTGTCTCAGAGCTTCACTCACATATTAATATTTCTTATTACCTAAAACAAACTATTCATAGATATTCAAGGTTTGGGAATTACCAGTGATTAAGAAACACTCTGTGAACAGCATTATAATTTGGTCAACCTGTTGGCCTCATTTTTAGCTTTTTATTTGCAGGAGCTGTCAATGGTGACAGGGAATGCCTGGACTTTCTGAAGTTACACTGCATTTCCAAGATGAAAAAAAAGCAACCAGACAGCCCACTGACATGCCCAAAGGAAGCCTGCAATTTATGTCATTCTTGCCAAAGTAAGCTCTCTAAGTCACACAGGGAAATGAGGAATAATCACTGTTTTCCCACAGTGACAATGAGGGAAAGGAAATATTGGCAAATGTCAGAATTAAAAAAAAAAAAAGAGCTATTTTTATATCAGATTGCATAAATCAGGCCTGTATAAATTTATAAACCACACTGATAGGAATATATTGTGCCTTAATGGTTCAAGTCCAATCAAAAACAGGGAAAAGATGCAGCCTTCATTCCAGCATGTACTTCCCACCTGGGTGAATATATTTGATTTCCAATTTTGACAGTTACAATTCAATATGTCAGTGGTTTGCTTAGTGCACCAGGCAGTCTGTAATGAAAAATTAATAAAAAGCAGAGGCTTACCTATGAAAAGCATATATCACAGCTTTACTGCCACAATAAATTTGATCACAAAGATTGGAGCTATGGATATACGCAATGCAAAGAAACAAATCTACAGAAGCACAGAACTGACATCTGGATTTCATATTCATGAGTGTTTCTTGGGGAAAACAGATTACAGTGTCTGGATCCTATGCAGACATCATCCCTGAAATTCTCCCCCTCCCACAAACGATCTTCTCAGAAAACATGTTCCTCATCTTAGAAAGCACTTTGTATTATTTTCCTGTATAGTTCACTATTTTCTGCAGTAACGATGAACATAAGATAAAGGCATGTAAATTATTAGTATAAGAAATGCATTATTATGGTGTACTTTGGAAATTTTAACGTCACTGCAGCATAAATTTATGACATACCCAAATGGAAAAATCTATGTTACAGTCTCGCATAAACCATCTCTACTTTCCAAAAGCCTATTTTAAAGTATCCCTAGACTGTACTACTAAATGCAACGCTGCACTATACTGGAAAGCAATGCACCATTTATATCTGTTTTCCACTCCTTTTAAAAATAACCTGCTTCCAAGTTGTCTGCGTATAGACTTTCTGCCTATGTGAACTGGGATTATGGCAGAAGTTTCTACTATCACTAGCAGGAAGGCCAAAGCTTTTTTATTCAGGCGGAAGAAAGTGGATCAAGGACTGTCTCACTCATAATGACATACAGCTCCTGTACATGGTGTCCCAACCACAGACAACTTTCTGCTCCCCCAAATCCAGAGCAGCAGTACCAGCCTCAGCCTGCAGAAAAGCGCTTCTGAAGTTGGTTCCCCAAAATTTGAGAAACTGTCAAGTGAAGGCTGTGCGCTCCAAACAAGTTTATCTTTAGAACAAGCTAAACTTGCATCCTGGTTCTATCTAAAAGTAAACACTAGAAGAAAGACGAGTAAGCTCGTTTCCTAAGCAATTCAGCTGAAGGATAAAGTAACCATTCTCCAAGTAGACATGGCAAATAACTGAAACCCTCTTTAAAGTGCTTATTTGTCCCAACTACCACAGGAGCTCACAGTACTTAACTACTGGCAGCAGCTAATGAGCAATGAAAAGGAAGGAAGATCTCTCTTTATGAAAGATAGTAACAAACATCATAAATCTTTAATAGGGTATTAAAATCAACATATAAACACTTATTTTGCAAAGATATTCTGCCGTTGAGAAGGCTGCATGTAGACAAAAGCAGCTTCAAGTGAGAGAGAGAATTTAACCAAGGAACTTACAAATATTTCTAAGAAACTTAGGGAAAGTGAGGAAGGAATTATCATGTGATGTCAAAGAGCAAACTTTCAAAGAACAAAGACTATCAAAACAGAAAGTATCCATGACCATGGACGAAGTCGTAGTATTCCTGGTTAGAGAAAATGAAGCTTTCTCTAAGCAGCAGGTCTAGTTGGCTCTTTTTGTAATATCAATACACAAAACACCGCTCTAAGAATAGCAGGTCACACTGTCCAATCTGAGGAGCTAGACAAGACACTGACATAAGTAAAGAGATACATTATGTTACATATATTAAAACTTTCTCTTTTTTTGCAATTCTTTTATACTATCACATTTTTAGAACTTTTCAATAAACATCCTTGCATCCATATATCTTGCCTGGTGCTGACAGCAATGCATTGATCAGACAATACATGATTCAAGGGTGGACCATTAAAATCCATTACCAAGGAAGAGAGCCTGAGTTTCTACAAGCATCAACATATTACAGCAAAAGTAAACAACAGAAATTTAGTAACCAAAACTAAAAGTAGTCACCTGCCACGATTAATTCTGTAAGCAAAGCCTGTGACATTTTGACAAGCAGTAACACGAAGGAGAAAGACCCTTCGTCACAATGTTCTTTTAAATCACTCAAGACTTATTTTTTATTGTCTGCAAGTATCTTTTGCTAAAACCTGAACTGTTATATTTCTAGCACTTTTACAAACTCAACATTTAGTTCTAAAAAGAGGAAGTCCTAAAAGCCCTAAAAGTAATTTTTTGTGAGTTAAAAAACTAAGGAAGTAAATTTCTATCACAGCATTAAAAAAAAAATGCACATTGAAAAAGGGGCACAAAATAGAATATTACCATATAACCATTACTTTGATTTACTGTTCCCACTCATAGTCTAGGAAATACTATTTTCAATTCATTTATATCAACTCAGTCTACAAAGAAGTGAAAGCGGGAGAACATCACAGTGCTTCCGGGAATTAGACCCATGCCATATCATACGCATGAATCAAGCAGTTGATAAAGGGAAAGGAAAAAAAAAAGATAGAAATAAAATCAGAATACAGAGATTTAAAGCAAGCATACAACCACTGCATACAGTGCATGGCCCCTGGGCCAAAGAAGTCTCGAAGGGGAGCACTAATATCGAGTGATGTTCTTGCCCCATTTGATCTTAATATTGGATTAAAGCAGGGAGATACACTATCCCTACGGCTTCACACAGCAGTTGTGGGGAAAACAGCACATCTGCTGGGGAAATTAACATGGGCCTGCAGCAACTTTTTTGATATGCTGATAACTTAACTACTATGGTAAGAAAACAAGAACATATGATACATATGATGATGATATGGAAGATGATGACTGGAGACATGAAGAGAAATGGAACATAAGATAAACTAAATGTATGCATATAAACTGATAAAAATGATCTTAGACAAGCCCAGCTAAACTTGATAACCATAAATACCAATGATTCTGATTATCTATGTATATAACCACTAAGCCTGAAAATTTTGACAAGGGAAAAATGTTAAAAGTACAGAAAGACATCAAGGAATTCCTATTTTTAAGGTCTAAGCAGCTATCAAGAGAGACAGACTTCAGATATACATGGCCATTACAGGGTTCATTGTTTTCTACAGAAGGGAGATATGGTCATTTATCTCTAGAAGAGATGCAGTTAAATTCATTATTATGCATTTATTATTATGCTTTTAAATACAAATTAAAACACAAAAGTAAAATTGCCAATAAGGGCAATAACAGGCATAACAAGAACACATGGTAGGAGGCATGAACAGAGAGACAAATAGACTTCTTAAGGATCTTAGTGGGCAGGACACACAGGTAGGTCAAATAGTATATATGATATTACCACAAACGAACTTTGTTTTTACATAATCTTCTTTCATACTCCTATGAATTTTCAAAGTTAACATTTCACATAATTCAACACCTGTTTGTTGATTGGCATTGCTCAAAGAGTCTATCAGGATTGAAGACCAGTAAATTAATCTACACTTAAACATTCTTTCTTCGTGCTTCATTATGCTGAGGACTTATCTCTTTTTCCAGCAAAACTGCAGTTAATCACATACAACATGTACAGGTGACAGTCTGTAGTGGAGACCATGATGATGAAAACATTTGGACAGTTGCTTTGCACATTCGCATCAAGGTCAGTTCCAGGAAAACAGTATGCAAAATACATGAACCATCCCTTCCATGTAAAAAAAAAAAAAAAAATCCCACTGATCGACAAGCATTTAAATCCAAGCATTTTTAATTCCTAAACACTAATTCTATCAGAATATCACATTATTCTAAAAAGTCCTTTAGGTATTTACATTGCTGGGCATATCCAGATTTTCACTTCTCAACAAAAATGCTATTTTTATTATTAATATGAAACATTTAATAAAATTAAATTAAATTTCCATATTATTTCCATATAGAAATATTTCCATGTTTCTAGTATCATGATTTGACATATAAAAGAACCCATCAGTAACTGTTAGAAAGATAGTTTACCGCTATAATGGTAAAACTATAAGTTGAAGCAAAAGATTTGATAACTCATTCACAACTATGCTGTATGCTGGGAGAACAAATGCTTAGGACTTCTAATTCCATTTACCATATCAGAGATTTCACCATTATGAAAGTGGCCATCATACATGCTGACAAGTTCTGGATAGTCTGAGTATGTGCACTTCAGGAATATTATACAAAAATTTCATTACAGCACTAATAGCAATGGAGGCAACATAGCTATGCAAGGAGACATATATATATATATATATTCAATTCCTTGTGAGTGCATATAAATATACACATGTGAATGTATGTATAAATACACATCTATATATTCTCATACACATACATACATTACCACAGCCGAAAATATGTCCCCTACATAAGCAAAGAGAAGGTGAAAATTATGTAAGTAGGCCAGGTCTTTGGCCCTGATTTGGATATAAGTGGGCCTCAGATTCCACATAAAATTGATCAAAGCATCTCCCAGAGGGTATCTCAGGTCACCAGAGTCCTATTTTTATCCTATGTGAACATCTTTGCTCTCAATATTCTTTGACACCTGGAGGCTTGTGTTTGCTCTCTTTTTGAGGAAAGTCATGCTCTTCCAAAGGGGCATCTTCTCTGGATACTGTCAGTCAGGCAGCACGCAGCTGACCTTGAAGGAATGTGCTCACCTGCCCTTCGCAATATGATAGATGGATCTATATGAAACTATTACTTGCATTTTCTATGCGGAGCCTGACAGAAAATCAGAAAGATAAAAGAACAAACTTGAATTGATAAACTAGGAACATACAATATCCTTGGGAGGTGAGGATGGTGGAATCAAGAAATCTTGCCAAAAAAAGTTTATTTTTTTTCCCTAAATCAATAAAGGTGCAAGCATTTTGTATGCATGACCACTTTATCATGTAACTACTGTCAAGCTTTTTAACTGTAGTACGTTTTCACAGCATTTACAATGTTGAACACTGACATTTCCTTCTGTACCATGCAGAACATATAAAATGCTTCCCATGACCACCACTAAGCTGGCAAGGCCCGCAGCTTTCAACCATTGAAACGTATTCTTTCAGTTCTTTCCTTCTATAGGAAAGCCAGCTTTTTCCCAGATTACTGCATAGATTAATTACACAATAAAACAAAGGACAGCACAGAAGCTCTAGCCCCACTGAATTAGCCGCCTACTTTCTCCTAAATTGGGACCATCTTCTACACAAGGCATTCATGTCTCCCAAGAGGCTTCTAATCCATTACGGTTTTGGCACTAACACTCAGGAACAACTCTATGAAAGGCCAAATTGTGTTTTATGGGATGCCATAAAAGTTCTATTCCCTTGGAACAGGGCTCAGAGCCCAGAATTAATTGCATGACAGCTGTATCAAGAGTATTTTGCCATTTTTTGTAAGAAAATACTGAATATTCACTAAACAACAGGCAAGAAAGACTATCCTGGTCACATTTCATTAAGCCCTTATGACAGGGAATCGTGTGCTGCACGGTGCTTCCACGAAGCACTAAATACAAAGGGAAAATATGATTAACTGAAAATAATTTCTTTCCTAGCCAGTGCAATGAGAACTATGGATCTAAGTCTTCTGGGCAAAAGGAGATGATAAACATTAGTCTTATACCCAAAGAAAATATCTGAGACGACACAGGTGTATTAAATAAATATAGACAGAAGTCATTCCTTTAGCTCTTCGATTTTCCAGCATCCATATAAAACAAACTCTCCAGACTTTGGCTGCCCCAGAACACCATTCTGAGCCAGTAAAGCTGTAAAAAGAAGTCAAAAAAGAGCTATAAACAGGAGTCATGAATTCTGTTTCTTCTAAATATCTTCCTAAATAATCTACCAAGAAACAAGCCATTGCGGCTTTAAACTTTTTAACTTGTATTTCAATCAAAATGTTTTGGTTTGATGAGTTATCTACAATATATTAACATCCATCTAGTTCTAGCACAGTTCAGTTTGCTTATACTGCATTGTGGGACAGGAATCCAAAATACATGGCAGTTTTCATCTCACAACCCTACTTGTTACGAAGTAGGTAACAAGTAGTTGAATGACTGTTACAGATTCTCTCTACCTCACTAGTTTTCTTTTGGCATTTTTATTTTGTAAAGTCTTTTTAATGATGTCTTCATATGCACAACGTATGCAATGATGTTACAGTGTAAGCAGCCTAATAACAAGTTGCCATGGCAATTGCCTCTTGAAAAGTGAGAAAACCACTGCACACCTATCTTGCACAATATACCTTCAAATGAGGTATCTGCATGTGTAGCTTTTAACATCCAGCCTTCATTTGCCCAATATCCTATAGACTTACAACAGTCCTAATTCTGTTAAACATTCTTAGATTTGGTTCTTCTAGACTGTAAAAACTGATGGACATACTGAATACTAGGGCATAATAGAAGCATAACAAAAACCTAGGTGTTTACATTTTAAAAGCACATAGTTTAAGACTGTACAAAGTTCAAAAACACTAATAAAGAACTTCAAGATGTTGTGCATGTAAAGACCATATTAGTACTCTGATACATGGGTGAGATAATGCTATAACATCCAGCAGATCTGCTATTTTAACAGTTGCTTAGCAAACTACTAATCCCAGGAACAGAAGCTCAAACTAAGTGTTGGAGAAGTAACTAGTCTAAAGTGCAATTAAAACGTATTCTGAAATTACATTCTGAAAAAGAGAGAGGCCAAAGACATCTCTTTCTCTAGGGAAGGTTTAGAATTACTTATTGTCCCATTTTATTCAACCAAATCTAGCCCAAGGCAATTTTTCCTTTTCTGTTATGGCCCATACCTGCTAATGCTTACACATTCAATGTAAATTATTTACTTTATTGGAACACCTTTCAAAAATTAACTGCTTAGTATGAACATACAGTCTTAATGTGACTGCAGAATTAACATAGTCGCACAACAAATCTCCCAGCAAGAGGGCTTTCCATTGCACATAGAAAGGACTTGAACAACTATTTACCATGCACTGCGGGGGAAAGCAGCATGTAGTGCATTTATTTCAGGTCACTTATAGTTGGAAGAGAGGAGAAGGAAAACAAACAAACCTTTCACTCAAAATTTGCCTGTAAGATGACTTCAAGAATTTTGCGGTGATATCTAACGAAATCACCAACTTCCAAGACAAGACAGAGTTTTTGGATTTTATCCACATGTTTGTTTTTTTTACTTCATGCTAATGATTATTTTCCTGAATTTTTTGATCTGACCAGATGATACATGTCATGATACCACAGAGAACTCTGAGATAACTGAAAATAAATTTTACCCCAGGCAGCTGGTCATTAATCTCTTACAAGATAAGCATCTCCCACTGATACAGATTATCTGGAAAGCATAAAATAGGAAAATTTATGTTACAAAATGTGATACAAGAGGTGACATGAATTTGCCAGAGGACATGTAACAGCCCCAGATTTCTCTCTTCAAATTGCCTTGAGCTATTTAGAAGACTCGAGGCAATTTCTAAATACCCTACAGCACAACTGTATCCTTATATTATTTCTCTATTGAATGGAATCATTAGTGGATGTAAATTTTTTATATGCATTTAAAATTAATTTTAATACTGAGAAATAAGTACACAATATTATTATTTCCATTTTTAAATTCCATAAGATTTAACATTTCTTACAGTTTGCCTGTTACCATTATAAATCTATGCTCTGCATTTGCACAGAATGCTAATTTAACCTATTTAAGGAGAGCTGTTGACAAGTTTATCAACTGCTAAATATGGGACACCAAGTAAACTTACTTACCATTCAATGGGAAAATAATGATAATGGATTAACTAAATGTTCTGTGTTACCATACTAGTTTTCCTCTCATTTGTCTTTTCTGTTTTAGTTTTATAAAAATGAGCCCACAAATAGAACACGAAAATTAAAATCTGAAAGTAATCTGTTGTAGTTACTTATGAAATACACACCCACATGCACATAACCAGTATGTAACACATACACACACTTTCTGGCATTTGAAGTATTTTATAAAGTTACTGGGAGCAGAAAAGACTTTGCAAACTTTGCACCATACAACATTTAGCAGGAGAAAAATCTTATCTCAAGGCTTAAAAAATGAAGATATTTCATGCACAGTCTTACTGCACTGCTATGCACTGATATATAAGAAATGTCGCATACCATTTTTCCTCTTTTTTCAGAAAAGATTTAATAAAGATTTTAGTTACAAAAGTGGTTTTGGCTAATGAGTACACCATACCATTCATTAGCAGAAGAAGCTTTGCCGGTTAGAAAACGTAGTATTTGTCAGCTCAGTCTACGTAACTTGCTAAATACCAACCATTGCATGTACTGAAAAGTGCACATTAATTAAACCACTCGTTGTTTCAGCCAACACAAAACAGTGCGGAATGAACTGCAAGGGTAATGTTCTATGGCCAATAACTTTAATCAGCAGTTAAAATGATAACATTAAATTAACCAAAAATCAAGCTAACAGTCTTGCTGCCTTGTTCTAAACACTTCATGGGTTAACATTTCCTCTGGAAGGTTTAATTTCAAATTGCTTTGATTACGTACATAATCACTATTATTTGGCAGAGTTACCGAAACAGGTGCCAGCAAACTGAGACAAGCTGTGCTGAGATCCAGCCCAGGTCTCAGAACTCGATGTTCAGCTACCAGTCAACACAGCAAAATTGCTTATAAAGTCCTTCCAGTTCTACCTTGGTCTCTCAAAACCTTAACCCTATCAGTTCTGCATTCAATATATAGTATCTTCCACAATAATACCAATTCAAACTCAGAATAGACAACCTCAAAAATGTTAAATGTAAATTTGTTATTCTAGTATGTACAAGAACACACAAAAGCTTGATTTTAATTCTAAAATTGGAACCAACAACCAAGAATGGGAAATCAATGCTCATTTCTGATAAATAAGCACAACCCTGACTAATTTCTGGCTTTTATTCCAGTGCACAGTTCTACTAAAATCATAATTTAGCTCAACAAAAACATGCCTTCATAGCCACACTCAGCAAGATGAAAGATCAAAATGCTAACAAAATAGGCCAGAGCTGAAACTCGGGACAGCAGCAACAATCTTTGAGAGTTAATGTGGTCCATTGACGTTGCACTGCTTGTTTTTATGTTTTTGGCAGGATGTGTCAGTTTAGAAAAACATTCTTAATTCTTTAATTATACTAGGCAGAATCTCAATACATCTAGTGTCTAGGCCAAGTTAAATAATAACCATATTATATATCTAATGACAGAAACAATAATGAATGTTCTGTTTTTATGCATGACATTTGAAAATGTAAGGTCCTACATCAAACTCAACTGCTATTAATGGTCTTGCCTCAGGATTATGTCTTGAGCTTGACAACTTGGTAAAGGAATAAATCATACAACAGCTTCCGTGTGACATGGCATCCTTTTTAAACAGGATATTATTTTGATATTTTCAAAGGTGCTAAAGACTTAGAATCCTTGCCTACCAATACCAATGGATGGGTAGAAAATAATTACCTTATTTATTTATTTTTTGTTACAAAAGCATAAAATTATCACAGAAAAAAAAAATCTAATCCCACATTTTACTCCAGGTCACAGTTATGAACTCAACTGTTGGAAACTTAAGGCATGACAGCTAGGATTTCTCCAGGAGGCATGTTACACATGACAGGACATTGTCTTGTCAGAGATTCAGTGACACACTATTTAGGAATTGTTGAAATGTGATGTTAGTGATTCTAAGGTCACTAGGACAACAAAAGATGCAAAACCTGCTATTGCAAGAATACATATACATGTATATATACACACATGTATATTTAAGTATAAATTCAATAAAACATGAAATTTTACTTGCATGTTGCTCAAAGCTGAAGAATTTTGTTCATAAAAGACTGAAAGAAAAGCACTGTGTAGCTATCATGCTCCTACTCAACCTATTAAAACAGAAATAAAAGGCACATTATTAAGGAAAAAAGCAAACAAATATAGCTTTAGCATAAGCAACTCTCCTGACAGGTAAACAGTGTCATCCACAGAGGTTTCAGAGAAACTGTGTCTGCAACTCAGCAATGCAGAAGGGAGTAAGTAGCTGACTGCAGAACAGACCCACAGACACGTGGCTGGAGCCTCTGCAAGTGCTGCTTGCTCCTCATTTCCATTGATCCCATGGTTTCTGCAACAACAGCACAGCTTGCAGTATTCAACCAGTTAATTCAAGGACACCTTGAGTTTATCTCTATGAGCTGCCTTTACACCCAAAGACCATAGCAGACAGGTCTTTGAGAAGTATATTTGAATTTTCAGACTCTCTACTTCAACATATTATAAATATCCACTGAATTGGTCTTTGTGTGTAAGCTATAAATGTTTAATCTTAAGCTACAGAAGGATAATTCATTTTGCACTTTGGTCTCACTCTCTTGGAAACAGACTTGTTCGGTTAAATATTGCCACTTTCTTTATGTGTATATATATATATATTATATATATATAAAGCTTTGCTTCTATCCCGTTTCTGCCAGCTCAATTTCTACTGAAGTTTTACTAAAATTTGTGAAATAGGTCAGACTACAATAGAATAAAAGCCAAGACATATTATTTTCTTTTTATGGAGAAAAACAGAGTATAAGCAAGAATCCAATTAGATGGCTGTAACTGTTGTCTGGAGTATCTTCTTTAAGGCTTCTTCAACCCTCCAAGGCTTACTCTGATATTTTGCGATTCATTTTGGAAGCCCAGTTCATAACATATGTAACTTATCAGCATTTAAAAGCAGCATCACTTCCAAGTAAAGCTAAATGATACACAGTCTCTCAAATCCCATTTGACAGGGTGCTGAAAGAGATTAGAACTAATTCAGTTTTATACTGATGCTCCAAGTATTGTCCATGAAGGCAGAAAACTATGTTTACGACAAAGAAGATCAGCTCAAAGCACTGACAGGCATTTTCACACCACAGTGATCCAACAAAGCTTCATTTCTTTACCCAGTCAAGAGACCTTAAAATAAAATTTGTGGCACAAGAGGTAGTCAATAACACTCAGTTTTTCCCTTCAACTTGAATAGTTTTTGCTATAGAAGGAACATCCGTTTCTGCAAGTGGTAGTCTCTCATGTGGCTGCCTGTGCCAAAAGTTAGGCACTCCCCAGATTTATTGCCCACCACTGCACTAGCCCAGCTCCATCACCTCCATCCACCTCAGGCAGCAGCAAAAGCCAAGGTGCTGCCTCTCTCCTTGGGATGGCAAAACCCAGTTTTGAATCCACTGTAGGGAAGATTTGTTTTCTGAATTTTGGATGTGAAACAGAATTGGAAACCTTGGCTTGGGGACGTTAATGCCTAGTTTTAATGCTTATTAAATCACCTCTCTTCTCATGGCTAGACAGCTATTGTAAGTCATTCTAGCAGTAGACAACACTTCAGCACTCATATTCAAGGGAAAGATACGTGTTTTTCCTACCGGTGATCTAATACAGACCCACTATTTCAAAGAAGTAATAAGACATACAGAACAAATACATAAACACTGACTCAGTGTGAGTGTTTATGCAGTCCAGGACCCATCTCTAGCTCTCTCTCTGCTGTCCTACACTGTCAGAAATTCTGAGGGAGGACGGTACAGTCCTCTTTCACAATTCCCCAAGGACACTAGTGCACATTCCACACCTTTAAACTTCTGTCACTGTGTAGTTTCTCCTTTTATGTCCTATCGTTGCTTCTCACGCAATATGAATATTAAGGAAGCAGGGTCACTATGGAGGTTTTTACACAAGGGTCCTGCTCCTCTGGATTTTCTTTCAGATGAAAACTGTGCTCCTCATAGTAAGTATTTCAGAAATGAGCTAAATAGTCTGTGACCAGGTTGCTGGATACTCAGTCTACTTTTCTTTCTTTCCTCCCGTTCTTTTCTTCATTTAATCAACTCTTGATGTTTTCCATCAATCAGTAGAACTCTTCCTACCAGCTGTTTCTTCTAAGCAAATGATCACAAAAGATGAGATCTCTGGTCATGGGAATGAGTTATGACTACCCTACTCAGCTACTAAACAATCTTCTCTTAACATCCCAGGGGAGATGGATGAACATAAAAGCTTAAAACAACATACAAACGCAAATTAAACCAAACAAAAAAAGCAGTAATTCATCAATTCATATTGATTGGAGAATCTGTCATATAACTCAAGAAGGTAGATGTAACAACCTCAGCTGCTCTTAAAAGTCAATCTCCAATCTTACAATCTCAGCATGGCAGGTACAGCATGGCAGACAGTACACATTACAACAGGGAAGGCTGAAATATAGAAAAACATGGCTTCTTCATGCAGTTATCATTAATAGATTAAAAAAAAAACTCTAAATCAACTCTCTTCTCCAAGGACTAAGACATATGTAGAAAATTTTCTTTCTAGAATTTTCTCTAGCAGGATTTTTATTTCTAGAACACCACCAAATGGGCATGTGTAAATCTGACATGTTGCACTCACAAATCAGCTGCAAGGCGCATGTGGACAGATGCTTTGCACAGCCACAGGAATATCAATGCTGTTCGGCATTACTCCAGACCTCCTTTCCACGCTAAAACCATCAGAGCCACCTGTGTGCAATCAGTCCAGTTCATGGAGGGTGTATCAGGGTGACTACACATGGAGGCATAGGGGCAAACTCAAAGAACTGCAGAGATAAACACAGAAATTCAGCTCTTAAACCTTAAGTATGCAGCATGGGTAATGTTTTCTGCTCACAACACATCTAAAAAAGAAATACAGAATAGGAAATAGGTGGGAAGAAAAATAAGCTCATGTGCTTTGTTCACTATGCTTTTTTCCAGGCACATATTTTAAGAATTTATATAAACTAAATATAAGCATTATTATTGTTTTTATGCTATAAGTATATAACATGTTTCTACTTCTATTTCAAAAGTAATGAGAATCAGAAATAATCAGAAATAAAATTTAGTTGCATTCTGTGATAAATATATCACAGTACCAGAAGCCGATTAAACATCTGATCAAGCTATCTTTTAAAATGTAAATGAACAAGACATTCATTACTTTCATCTGTATAATACGGCTTGAAGTTTTATGTTTGTCTGGGCAATTGGTCAGCTAACCATCTAATTATTTGCACAATGAAATGTACATTTTTTAAAACAATTAGGTTTACAGAATAAAAATAAGAAAAAATGTATTAGATTATATATAACAAGGTCTAAAAGCATTTAGCTTCAATTAGACATGCCTGATTCATTATTCCTATCTGCCAGAAAAGACTCCAGAGTTACAGAATGGAGAGCACAGGATTTTAATAAATTCTAGTGAATTACATCCAGTTGTCCCCCTGTGAGACTTACGAATCTAATGAAACAATAATATATTCAACACAGTATTTAAAGAGCACATAAGTTTATCTCCACCCTATATTTAAAGTAGCCAAGAAGTCCTAGTATTTGTTCTGATCAAATAAAAATCATTATAGCCTTTTACATCTATCTGATCATTTTCTTTCGCTATGTATTATTAAAACAGAAAACCTGCGGGTAGGGTCCGGGGGAAAAATAATGCACACGTTGTTTAACTGATTAGTTCTGTGCCACTAGTGCTACTTTCAAGAATTGCCAATTGGTCCATTGCTTTATGCTTAACAAAATACTTCTTTTATTGTGCCAAAATGTGGTGCTTTATATTCTACCTACGTATACATGCCCATATACTATGGTGTATACACCAGGGTAAAAAAGCTATTAAAACAAACAAACAGAAAAGTACTGCTGCCCCTTTGCTCATGATTTAATACCAGAAATTTTGGCAGTTACTGTCTCATGAAAACACTTTTGTTCCAAATCTTCAAAGTCAAGTAGAAGCTTTTCTGGACCAACATGCCCTGATTAAATTAATCTGCTGTGGCCCATTTCGTAAGATTCAAATTAAACATTTTTGAGGTAATTGAATGACAGTTTCTTAATTCATTTATTATGCAAGAATGATTCCCTACAGTGAGTAAGTAGGATCGGTATTGATAAACTTATAATTCCAGACTTCTCCTATATACAAGGCTAGCAAAATGCCATTGCTTGTGAGTGGCAATACAAAAGAATATTTCAATTCTAAAGGAAGAATCACAGGCCGAGACATTACCTTGAATTCCAGCCACACTCCCTGAGGAGTACTGAGCAAATACTGGAGCAGTTGCCTGCTGTAGAAATATCATAATCTCAAAGAATTTAAAACACACATTGGTGATTTTCAAGAAAAAAAATAGCACGGCTTGTGGGGAGGGGGTGACAATGCTAGAGGAAGCTTTAGTGGAATGACTCTTCTAATGCTTTAAAACAAATTTAGCCCAGATGAGAATAGGTACATAAAAAAAAAGTCCCAGATAAAAGGAAGGCAGGTCTCAGGAACAACATAAATTGCCATTTCAGAAATAACAGCCGTGTTATTATTGATGATATACATTTAGCAGATATGAGCATGCAAAAAAATAAAAAATAAAAAAAAAGTCTAAAAACTGTGGGCATATTCTGGGAATTCAACATTTACAGCCATTTTCTGCAGTATTTAAATTATTATTCAACATGTTAAAATCAGAATAATTTCAGAATCATTTGCTTTTCCTTAGGCTCTATCAAAAGATTTCAGTCACAACATTATTTTAGGTTTTTGGCAATCAGGCTAAGTTTGCAGATTTAAGTTACATGAACTATGAACATTCCTTTAAAATTTCATGTCAATTCATATTTAACAACTTGGATTAAAGCAACCCAAGAGGAGAAGTGGAATATATTAAAGTGCTTAATAATAACATCTATCTGAAACTCAACTGAAAATGTAAAGTTTTCAGTCACTAAAATGTTGTTTTATTTTGTTAATTAGTTTAGGAAAAAAAGACTTAATGACAATTTGAGAGCCGAGGCATGCAGAATTACAGCCTAAGGGCTGTATTATAGTCTTTAAAATGGCAATTATGATAGACTTAAAGCAAGATTTAACTCTTCAATATATATTTAAGGAGAATTCATATCTTAAATGCCACATCTGGGACCTCTAGAGGTCATCTAGTCCAACCCACCTGCACACCCAGGGTCATCACCTAAAGCACGTGGCACAGGGTGGCATCCAAGCGGGCTTTGAAGATCTCCAGAGAAGGAGACACCACAAACTCTCTGGCAAGCCTGTTCCAGTGCTCTGTCACCCTCACTGTTAAGAAATTTTCCTTAAGTTCCTGTGGAACTTTTGGTGCTTCCGTTTGTGGCCATAACCTCTAGTTCTGTCAGTGGTCACCACTGAAAAGAGGCCAGCACCATCCTCCTCACTGCCTCCCTTGAGGTACTTATAGACACTGATTAGATCCCCTCTCAGCCTTCTCTTCTCCAGGCTGAACAGGCCCAGCTCCCTCTAATGCACCCCAGGATCCCATTGACCTTCTTGGCCACGAGGGCACACTGCTGCCTCATGGTCAACTTGTCGTCCACCATGACACCCAGGTCCCTCTCTGCAGAGCTGCTCTCCAGAAGGTCGGTCCCCAGCCTGTACTGGTGTCTGGGGTTATTCCTCCCCAGGTGCAGGACCTTGCACTTGGCCTTGTTGAATTGCATGAGGTTTTTCACCGTCCAGTTGTCCAGTCTGTCCAGGTCCCTCTGGATGGCAGCACAGCCTTCTGGGGTATCAGCTACTCCTCCCAGTTTCATGTCATCAGCAAACTTGCTGAGGGAGCACTCTGTGCCTTCATCCAGGTCATTGATGAATAAATTGAACAGGACTGGACCAAGGACTGACTCCTGAGGGACCCCGCTAGCTATAGGCCTCCAACTAGACTCTGCACCGCTGATCACCACCCTCTGAGCTCTGCCATCCAGCCAGTTCCTAATCCACCTCACTGTGCACTCATCTATCCCACACTTCCGGAGCTTGCCCAAGAGCTCATCTATTCTCTAAATGAAGCATTTGTATCACTGTGACATTTCTTAGCAACCAAAATCAGTTCTGTAATCACGTTGATTTCAGGGCCATGAGTTGTCTGCTTTAATCAATTTAAAGAGAGTTCTCGGAGAGGATTCTTTACCACTTCAGTGTAATGCTATTTCAATATTCCACTTTCTATCAGAACTCAATTTACTAACACGCTGACATTTTAGAAAGAGATAAATTAAATCACAGATCAATTCATGCCTAATAAAACAAAAACAACAACAAAAAAATCCCACAATATTAGGTCAAGCTTCATTGAACAAAAAAGCAGGAACTGTAAGGTTATGGCTGAACTATGCTGACTAGCCCAGTCATGAAAGCACTTTTCAGAATCTCATATGCTTTGCTGCTGCTCTCGTAAGTATATTGAAAATAATCTTTAAGTTATGAAGTGATGAGTTGAGAATTAAGACTTCTCCTCCGTGCCTTTTGATGTTATATCATAAACAAGGCAGAAATAGTCAAGAAGTACCTTTGTATATCAACAAAGTAGAATAATATATTAGTATTTCACAGTAATAATGAAATTGTGTTTGTGAAAATAATAACAGGTTATTAAATAGCAACTACTAAAATCAAATATTTGTAAATCTTCAGAAACAGCAAAGATTTATTCCAAATTATTAAAATATTGCCTGCAGGGCTCCCTGACGCATGAATGTTGACTTAACACAAGACGTTTCCAAAATCCACATGTAGTAACGCAATGCAAACAAGCAGCTAATGCTTACTTGAAATAATAAAGACCTACACACCCGCATACACAACACAATGATCCAGGGATTTATCCTAGCGTGACATTGATCCTGAAAATGTCACAGGGAGACTATTAATGCATGCAAGTATAAAAATGACAACAACAATTATTGTCATTAATAATACAGACTGTCTGATTATTTTAATGAAACATGAGATTGTTTAGTGAAAAAAGAATATTCACAAATATATTTGGTTTTCTTTGAAAAAATAAATATATGGCTTAAGAGATGTTTAAACGATCAGTCATAAAAGACAGTTTTGAACATGAAATTGCAAAGTAGCACCACTGGATTTTATTTTTTTTCTAAGAGGAAGAAACTCTTGTCCTTAGCCCTTTTCTATTTTTGACACTCAAGGATCCAGAAGTAATCACAGTAATTGCTGATAGAATTTGTAGGTAATGCAAGGGGTTGAATAATGAGTTGTGATATGGATTTTTTTGATTACTTGGCTAATGCCTAATTTGAGTGATATCAGTTTTATCACCGATGGGGGGAAAAAAATCCTAAACCTTGCAGATCTACTCTGTCATAATTTACATCCTATCAAAAAACAATAACTGGTTATTTGCACTAGTCTTCTGGTATGAACATCAGTTCAGACACAACAGATGTTAGTTATCAAACTTTTCTGATGGCTATAAAATTTAGAGAAGAAGTCTTCAGGACAGACAGGTATAAATCTACCTACCTACTTGTTAGAACAAAAACACAACTAAAATACAATTTTATTTTCAATAACACACTTCCTGAAATATAAGGAGAGAGAGAGGGGGGAAAAAAAAAATCAGTGAATCTTAACTTATAGAGAACTAGGATACTCTACTTCATCTCACACCAAATCTAGATAAAAGCATTATATACACTTGATCTACACACTGACAAACTTTTTTATTATTATATTATTATTATTCCTGCATTTGCATAACCACAGCAAAATGATTTGTTTCTCAAAACAGCAATAATGAGAACCTTTCTGATAAACTAAAATCTACCTGCAGTGTGATTTTCCTGCTTAGGGCGCAGAGAAAGCTCTGCAAATGCAAAAAGAGTTCAATTGTTCCTTTCTGCCTGCTGAAGTCACAATTTTATGCAACATCAAAACTACTTACTGTAGTAAGTAAAATGTCAGAAAAAAATGTCAGAGGTCTGAGAACTTTAGGATAAAAATTGACTGCAGTAATCTAGGTTCTAAAAGGGCCTGCCTTCCTAGCACTACACATGATATACATAATAACAGAGATAAATTTCAACAGATTTATTCTCAAGATAAATTGTTTTCACAATACTTGAGTTTCACTTGCACTTTTTCTTAACTGCACAGGGTGACTGTGTGCAAGTAATGTGCTATGACAGATTTTGACTTCTGTAAATTACTCACAGGAAGTGAAGCTTCATGGCATATTGCCCTTGATTTTTTTTTTTTAATTAAACTGATATTCATATCCTGAAAGCCTATCTTGGGAATGGCCTTGGTGACAGGACCCTCGCACGGACGATGCCTGTGCTAGTGGGCAAAAATCACTCATTAAAGACCCCACGATTCGGATAACAGCGCTCATAGGGACCGGCAAGGCAATGCTTGCTTGTGCGAGATGCCACACATAGACAGATTTAGCAGATTTGCCACAAAATACGTAACCTGAAGTCAGCAAAGCCTACAAGATAATGAAATGCTAGAAGAGGATTAAAGTTGAACCGTCGTTATTCTGTATTTTATTAACCGTCATTATTCTGTATTTTATTAAAGCCGGAGGGAAACCTGCTGGCTGAATGATCTACAAATGCCGCACCTAAGCATTTCAATGTGCCCACGCTTTCCATATGGCTTCTAGTTGGCTTCAACTGCAGGCAGGAAGTAAATCTTAGCTTCAAAGGCTCACATGGGACCTTTAAGGATATGCCATATTATATCTTCAAATAATCTGTTTATTTTCATAAATCTAAACCAGGGAGACTACGCAGAAGCACAGGCTTTTTTCAGGGGACATCATATACTACGCAAGAAAACAATCATCTCATAGATAAAAACATCCATCCATTAAATATGCTTTTTTTCTTTTTATCTTGGAAATTAAGATGTTAGATTCTTTCTCCAGCTCAACTTCCATGTAATTTAATGCATAATAAATTATTAATAATAGTTTTATTTTTTGACTAATTATCTCTTGCATGATAAACACTCAGACTCTTTCATTTTTCCGTCTTAATTAGTTTGTTGTTTTCCTCTTCTCTGAACAAGAGCACTAGCTGCATTTCATCTTCTGCAACACCAAGAAGCAGAAAATATTCTCACAGAAGTAGGACAACATGGCAAGCACAGCAACATAAGCTGTCATGTAGAGCTCTACTTTTCCCAGTAGCTTTGTCTTTGCATGAGGAGTTTCGGAAAAAACAGCATCAATGAGGAAGACAGTGGACACTTCTGGCTTAGTCCTAGGGTTTCTCTTTGCTTACAAATAAAACTTTAATGCCTGTTTTAATACAGTCTTTTTCTTTTTTTTCTAAATTAAACAGATCAGAAAAAAAATAATCAGAAAGTCTGTTGGATATAAAAGAAACAGTCAAGAAAATTAAGAATACATGAAAATGGGACAAGTCCTCTGGAATGGCAAACAGAATGGGGATTCCACTGCAGGGATGTAGGTGCTCAGTTTGCTTGATTTCATTTATTTTATTCATTTATTCTCTATAATGGATGAAATTCAAGAACTCTCCTGCCGACTTTTCAGTTTATAAGGGTTTCAGAACAAGTTAATAAGATAAATAGTAAATAAATCACCCATACTAGACCCCATTCATCCAGGAATCCTAAAGGACCAAGTATGAAAAATACATGTCTTAGCTTTCAAATCTGCCTCGGAATCAGTGGAATAAAAGATAGCAAGCAGGATGACGACTTAAAAATAGGCTCCCAGCAGAATACAGGAAACCACATTACTAAGTCTGGATTCCACAATGGGAAAAATGGTAGAAAGTATAATAGAGGCAACATTATTATGTTGCAGAAATTATGTTACACTGGGAAGATGTTATGATTTTTCTCTATAGGATTCACATTAACATTTGTTAGTTCTTTAACAAAGAAGAAAGTGAGACCTAGAATGTTCTTAATATAACACCCCTCAACTTCCAGAAACCTTTCTGAAGGTTCTTTGCAAGACAGTAAATGAATTATTGCATTAGATGTATTTATTTACAGATCATGTTTGCTATACAAGTATAATAACCGATTTTAAGACAGAAAACAAAAGGATGAGGAGAAAACAGACCACTTCCACAATGAAGGGGAGATTATTAGCTATTTCTAATAGGAATCTGTAACAAACATATTCACAACCTTTCTGAAAAAAAGAAAAAAAAAGAAAAAAGAAAGGGATGGAATGATAGCAAAGAGAGCATCTGCTGGCAAGTAGGAATGGTCAAAGTTGCAGAGGCGACTTCTCTCAGAAAAAGGAACACAGTAAATTAAACTATAAATGAAACTCATTGCCTATAAGTACAAAGTAATGTATTAAGAAAAATCCACATCCAATTCCATTTACACATGAACAGTGCTGGGCTCTGTACCAGCTTTCAAGGAGAGTATGTCCTGATCGCTGAGGACAGCTGTCTGAAAATGCCATCTTGATGCTCAAGAGCAGATAACGATCTATTTGTTTGGGGGTGGGAGAGAGTGGGAAGACTTTTAATCAGAAAAGTTTTTAATTAGAAAAGTTGTAGTAAACCAAAAAAATATCCACCATTGAATAAAAAATACATGGCTTTTTGATATCACAAATTCTGCTTGCTGTCCTCATCACTCCATCACAAAAACTGGAAGAACTACAAAGGACTTAAAGCATAGGGACATGGATGCTCAGGGGCTATACTTTTATAAGAAAGGTATTTTTCATCATGAAAAAGAGATTCAAGAAGAAGGCCTAAGATGGACACCCATAAAATCAAAAAAAAGAGTATAATAAATGGTTGCTCACAAACTAAAAATCATTTCATAAAATTAACAGCAGTATTCAAACGCAAGGAAGGCATCTATTTCACAGAGACTAAATAGTTTTGCAGAATTTGCCACAACATACTGTGAAGGTCAAATGCTAAAAAGGAGAACTATAGAAAGCAGTAAAGCATAAATCATTAAACAAGATGATCAAACAGAGACCTAGTCTTTGAAAACTCCAGTCTGCTGACCATCAGAAGTTGACAGCATCTGTCAACAGATCAACAGATCACTTTGTGCTACCCATTTCTTATACTCTTAAGAATTGTTTGCCAACATTAAAAAAACTTCACTTTGAATCAGTACAAGTATTCCTATGATTTCCTTACTTTTAAGTGAAAAAAATTTAATTCCACACTTTAGCATAAACTCTACAATTTTGAAAAGTTTTGCAAACTTTTTAGTTAACATTTTATAGTAGCAATAACTTATAAAAATTTATAAAATAACAAAAATCCCTAAAAGTCAAATATACTAATATCTTTTATCTTCACAACATATTCGTTTTATGAATTTTTAAAGGTATCAAGAACGGAAGACATAATTTCTCCAATGTATCAAGAACTGGAAAGGAAAAAAAAAAAAAAAAAAAAGAATGTGTCCATTAAGCAGTTCTGAGGTGGCTAAAATAGCTATTAAAGTAAGGCAATAAAAACAAATCTCTCTCAAAATACTCCCCAATTTCTTATTGATGCTGTATTATTTAATATTTCAGTGCATAAAACTAGCTCAGCAATGCAATTAATTGCAATGGTACATAAATTATGTATTTAGCTAAGGCTACTCAAAGCTTTGATTCTATGGCTCAGAATGGCATTTTTCGTGAACAGGATATTACAAACAGAAATATAAAACCATAAAGGGATGCCCAGGTTTCTAAAGGAGATATGCAGAATATCATATAAAACTAAAAGAGGGTCTACATCATGACAGGAAAAAAAAAATCTACATACACCAAAAAAAAAAAAAACAAACAAAACCATCAGGTTTTATCACAGGAATCCTTGCAGAAACATAACACTCTCCAAGGTTCACAGCTGAGCTCCTTTTAAAGCAGGCAATGAACATTTCTGTTTTCTAAATTGTGTTCCTGATGAAAGCTTTCTAGCTGCAAGGAAGATTTGAAACAAAGAATTTAGATCATTACCCAACATATTTACCTAATGTACTTCTGGGGAACTGATCACATTGAACATTTTTTGATACTTTAATTTATGGCATAGCTCCTTTCTACTGTTTACATCCTTCAATGATCCCAAATTATTTGTGCACAAGCCCAGCCTTAAACACTGATCTAACACTAAGCTATCTGATATACTTAGTTAGGAAAATTAATGACAGCATGCAAGCAGAAGAATGCCTTTCAAATGTCAAAGATGAAGAGCTTACTTTCCTATTCTGGTCTTATCACACATTAATGATATTACTTCTGAAAAAGAACAATTCCCTAATAGAAAATACATAGAAAAATTATGATTATTAGCCTAGAAAAATTATTTAAATTATTCCCTAACAGATATCTTTTTGAATTATTAATTTCCTTTAGAAGTTTATTAGAACAAAAAGCTCTTTAATAAGACTAGTTAAATCAGTGAGCCAAAACTACTTAAAATTTTTTAGCTGTGACCTCAAGTATAATTTGTTCCAAACAGTATCCGTTGGCTGATGAGGCCTGAAATCTAAACCTCACTTTTTTCTTTGTGCTGTAACTGTGCTCTTTCAGAGCACATGCAGGATTTTTCAACTCACTAGCATACTTTTCCATCTATATTTCTGAAAGAAAGAGTCACCTTCATTCATGAGAAACAAGCTGAAAAAAAAGACAAAAGTTAATTTCCAAAATGCGCCCCAGCATGATTTTACCCATGGTCAGGCTTCCTAGGCTGGTTACACTGAATAGCAGTTGTCTACCAGGCTTATGCTGTTGTTCTGTCCATACAATGACACTACATTAGGAAACTGCTTATATTTCTAACTACAAGACTATACATAGCAAACATTTTTTAAATCACAAAAGGCATGAGATAGCTGAAGAAATTAGAATGTTTGTTACCTAAATGACTACTTTATATAATTACAGTAAGTATTCTCGGTCTTCATTGTCTGTATTTTTTATTTGGCAAAAAAATGAAACAAAGTAATAGAAAAGGGCCTTTGTTTTATCAGTAGCGCTTTCATGACAAGTTGTGCCTCGAGCATACACAAAAACCCAGTTTATTTGGATGGGAGGCATTTAATTCCACTGTTTTCCATGATTGAGACTTCCCTTCCTATGCAGCAAATTCATAATATAATGTTGATTGCAGCAGAGCTGTGCAAAATACTTGCACTTTTTGTCAAACAAGTTTTTTTCTAACAAGTTTGCAAGCTAAGCAACTGGAGCACAAACATTTCTACTATTGTGACAAAGAGCTAAGAGCTCTCCAAGTCTTAACTGGGTACTTTCATAAAATGGATGGAAAGAAAATATTTTTAAAAAACAAAAGAACATTAATCCCAAATGTTCCTGAAAAACTTTTGAGGCTGTCAAGGACTGTACTACAAAACTACAAAAGAAAAAAAAAAGAAAAAGAAAAAGAAAAAAAAAAACCTACCTTTTGCTGTTCTAAATCAAAAATGAGAAACTTAGAATAGATTTCCCAAGAAAACACTTCAATTTAATGGATTAAAAATGATCTAAAAAGCACACAGAATTATTCCTAAAGTATCTGATCCACATAAAATACTCTAAATTTTACCTTTCTTTCCCCCCTAAAAAAAAGTAACTAAATGAATGAAGTTTACTAAAATTTTCAAAGCAAGAAAATTTTAGCACACTGCAAAGAAAAGTTTTAAGAACTACTATACTAAACTATTAGAAGTGATCTGGATCATGATCTGCTTTTCATCCGAGAAAAAGTGGTATAATAACATAGTTAGAAAGTTCATGCAAATCACTATTAAAGGAGAAACATAATGCCAACAAAAGGAGCAGTTCTTGATCACAAGGCATGAGTGCTATGAGAACCTTCAGTTCTAAAGTAAAATACTATTTTATTTAAAAAACCACTTTTCCATTATTGAAAAGCAGCTAAATTTTACAAACTATAATGGCCTGTTTTGCAGAAATGTTACATATTCTTTAGACATGCTCCTCAATGCTATGTGAACCTCCTCTGTGTTCTTCTTCAGATAAAAATTATAATTAATGTCACATATGGAATAATTCTGATAGGGAAATAAGAGAGTTTCTAACTCACTCATTTAAATTGTCAAATGTTTGAACTGAATGAAATCAGTGCTTAAGCAACAACATTTCCATGTGTAGGAAAAAAAAGGAGTTTTAAAAGGTTGTTGTTCTTCAGTACAGCTTCTGCAATTCCAGTTCAACAAAATAGGTCAAGCTTAACCCTCTCTCGAGTTTCTCAAAGTCAGATTGAGTAATAAAAGCTTGACCCATTTCGAATGGGCCTCAAAACGTTATAATGAAAAATATTAAAAAGAAAAAATATCAGGTGGTTGTTACTCTTTTCATAATATCTTTTTTTTCCAATTAAGAGTTCCCGTGTGAAACACATTATCATCTGCATTCCATGCTCTGAAGAACAGATTGCTGTAAAGCACTCACACATAGCTCAAGGCTGATTAGTTAGCTCAAGGTAGATTAACTTAGTTTGCATTTTACTTAATTCCTACAATGAGCAACTGTTAGTATCCTGGCTTAGCACAATAGAAAATTATTACAACTTTTTTTCAACTATGATGCAATATTTTCATGGAAAGTTGGAAAAAACAATCTACACACACACACATGCTTATCTCCTTATATTTGCTGTGAATGGTCTTCTGAAAATTTGTTCTTCCATTTTTGCTTGGCTATCACTTTCACCTTCAAAATACTGCATTTATGCATTTTTTTTACAAAAATTTTTAAAAAATAAAGTTATCAGAATTTTGTAGCTCTGTTTGACCTAAATCCACAGAAACTCTGTTAATATCAGTGCAGCAAAAGAAAGCAGATGTTATCCACTCTCTAAATGTTTCCGCTAATACATTTCAAAGTTGTTATTTCAGGCATAAATAAGGCACAGGTAGTAAGGTATGTATATTGTTACCATTACCACAGGTTCTATCAAGGATTGCCACTTAGTAAGGTACATTTCTTACACACTTACACACGGCAGATTAATTTTGAATGTAACTGTTGCAAGGAATTCATCCACTGGTAAGAACAACTGTTATGGTAAAAGGACTTTCCTACACCAAGAATTTCTGTCTGTAATTTTTGTCCTTTGATCTCTTAGAAATATGAACTAATTCTACACTTGGAATGTAGCTCATTATTAATAGTTAAATATCTTTAAGTGGGGCAGCTTTGAAGCTCACTCCTAATATCAGTAGCTACTTGCATTTATATAAAGCTTTCGTTTTTCAAGGACAAGGCTCTAGAGTCCCAGAATCTCATACATATGTGCATGTATAGCTAAACTTTGATAGACTGTCATATACATCATTCAGATTATAAGTATATAACTGCCTCTTCTACCATCTTAAGTATAAATATGAATATGTAACACCACTAGATGATAAGCCAAAGCATAATCACATTGACGTCAATGGAATTATATCAATTAACGGTGGAGAATATGGTCCAGTGTTCTCTACAGACAAAGCTACGTGGGAAGATGACCTCTATATAAAAAGAAAGGATAACCTCCATCTATTTTAACAATGTGCTTGGAAAATGTGAAAGTATGGTTACTTTTACAAAAGTATTTTCATTAGTCTTGGGTAAAATATTGTTTTCATTGTTCTACTTTATAACTTTATAAAGACAATTGTTTTTAGAATTGCTTCTGATGAAAATTTCCCACAAAGACCTTTGAAATTTCAGCTACAGTATTTTTAAATTGCTTCCAGGTTGGAGACTACACCGAGCAAACCTAAAATCTATATACAAAAATGATGTTCAAACTTAACATTTATTCTGCAAGTTACACCAGTTTCCCTTCCATGAAATTGATTGTGCTTGCGATTCAATATCTGAAGGATACTTTCTGTTGCAATTTACCTCTTTCATTTTTCTACACATGTATTTCTTCCACTGCATAAATTAAATTTAACCAGAACACCTGAGGAAAACAGCCATGATGAAAACAGCTTACCATTTAAAAAATCATTTCTGAAGTAATATAGAAATGTTTTTCCCCATTATCATTTTAAAGCTAAAAAAATCTAAACAAATATGAGTTAACATTTCCTTAGCACTAGCTCATAAATCCAAACAGAGAGAACCAACTGCCTCTCCTGCTCAAGTAAATGGAAATTTTTATAGTGACTTTTAAAGAAAGATAATTAGGATATCATCCCTCACACCAAGGAAAGGTGCAAGATGTTTAACCAATTACTTATTTAATTTACTGATCTTTTACTATTTTTTTCTTTTCTAAAGCACTACATATAACAGTTTCTTTTTTTGTAATAATTCTAAAAACATTCCACAATCTAACAAATGCACATTTTTCTATATTGAATCCTATATTCAAGTGTAATCACCATCAAAATTCAAGATTGATTTTGGCTTTATTTTAATCAATACCTATCTCGAAGATATATTAAACTTCACATTGACCTAAACAAAAAAGTCATTACATGTACATTAGTCAATCTCCAAAACACACATTAGATTAATTTCGGAGACCACAGAAGGTATATTGTTACCACAGTTTCTATCAAGGATTTCCACTTATCATGCTTAGCAAGATTTACATACAACCAATAATTCACGTAATTACACAGCTACTGTGGGGGCTTTCTCAAAGTGTCTTGACCATTCATTTGTTATTTGCAGATTAATCTTTTCATACCTATCTAATTAGAAGAACAACACCATATTTTACAGTTATGAGACTATTAGAATCCAATGGGAAAATACATTTCTCTTTCACTAACAAAGGAATTGAGCTCTTAAGGAAAGAGATGATTCTAAAATATTTTGTTGTGACATTAAATCCCACTGAATTCAAAGTGAAAAACTTTTTAAGTAAGAGGACTTTGAACAACAGTTTTTAAATAAAGAATCACAGCACCCCGAAGTATATATAGAGATAATTTTGAACTATACAGATTTCTGACTAGCTTTTTAAGAGTATTGGCCGATTTTGAGATAAGGAACATAAAACATACAAACACCTAAAAGAAAAGAGTGATAATATTATGGTAAAATGTTACTGATCTATGTAGGGTAAACACTTGATCACTTTCATCCTCTTTCCTTATAAGAAAAAAAAAATAAGCAAAAAGAAAAAAGAAAAACATCAATAAATGGGTGATTAAAAAATGTATTTTTGCAATTAAAATTGGTGGGTAACTTCATCTGAATTATTCTTTTTTTAAAACAAGTGTAATTTCATCTCCCTATAACATACCCTAGATTTCAAGTGAACTATTTGCATTTAATATAATTTATTCTTTGCATAAAGACACATATTATAAATTATTAGAAAAAATAATCATGTGTTTATTCTCTCCCCCAGGCAACTTAACCTAAATTAAATAAATAACTCTACAGCATGGTTGATATTTCAGTAAGCACAACTATAATATGAAAACACTCCATGAAGCCTCTATTTTGAAGTCTTAACATAGAATAACAGAATCCTTGTGGTTGGAAAAGACCTTCAAGATTATCAAGTCCAACCATAAACCCATCACCACTATCTCTGCTAAATGTGTCTCATCTACATGATTCTTGAATAGAAAGCAAAATATTACTGCTCATAAGATACAGATTTTTTGCAAGTTACTTCTACATACTTAAATACAATATTGATAACACCTACATACTTCTAAGTTTGACACATCATCTGTATTATCTTAAAAAAGTAAACTTTATATTTCTTAACTCTAGGAACACAGATGTGAAAATAAATAGTAGTGAGTAAAAAGAAGCTGTTAGAAACCAAATTTTAAAAAAATGCTTAAAAGAAGAAAAATGTAGAGGGTATCAACAGTGAGGCCAGAAAATGATAAACATATCTTTCCAAGAAAATATCCAGGTTTACCATATTCTCTTGAGCACCTCTCTTACACAGCTCTTTCCATGATGGCCAGAGTTAACCTTGCTTCAAACTTAAGCTTTTGCCACCTCCTGGATTTCCAACTCCACAAGGCCACAGCTGATACTCTAAGGAGCTTAGGCCGTTTTATTACTATTATTGTTTATTCTGCTCTATTTAGAATCCATGAGATTTAAAATTACTCAGAGAGAGAGTAGAGTATCCAGAGAGAGTACAACACTTGCTTTCTGATATCTACTAATCTGGGGAGGAATAACCCCAGACACCAGTACAGGCTGGGGACTGACCTTCTGGAGAGCAGCTCTGCAGAGAAAGACCTGGGCATCATGGTGGACGACAAGTGGACCATGAGGCAGCAGCGTGCCCTCGTGGCCAAGAAGGCCAATGGGATCCTGGGGTGCATTAAGAAGAGCATCTCCAGCAGGTCGAGGGAGGTGATCCTGCCCCTCTACTCAGCCCTGGTGAGGCCACATCTGGAGTATTGTGTCCAGTTCTGGGCTTCACAGTACAAGAGGGATGTGGAGCTGCTGGAGCGAGTCCAGCGCAGGGCTACAAGGATGATCAGGGGCCTGGAACATCTGCCCTATGAGGAGAGGCTGAGGGAGCTGGGCCTGTTCAGCCTGGAGAAGAGAAGGCTGAGAGGGGATCTAATCAGTGTCTATAAGTACCTCAAGGGAGGCAGTGAGGAGGATGGTGCTGGCCTCTTTTCACTGGTGGCCACCGACAGAACTAGAGGAAATGGCCGGAAACTGAAACACCAAAAGTTCCACAGGAACTTAAGGAAAAATTTATTGACAGTGAGGGTGACAGAGCACTGGAACAGGCTGCCCAGCGAGGTTGTGGAGTCTCCTTCTCTGGAGATCTTCAAAACCCGCTTGGATGCAGTCCTGTGCCACATGCTCTAGGTGACCCTGGGTGTGCAGGCGGGTTGGACTAGATGACCTCTAGAGGTCCCTCCCAACCCTAAGGATTCTACCTGAAACATGAGATGGTCTCCTGAAGACTCAAGCACACCACACAGAAGCAAAATGATGTCCACTAGAAAAAAAAAAAAAAAAGTAGGAATAAAACAGGGATTTGCTGCCATGCAGATACCTCTCCTCAAAATAAAGCTCTTCTAAACTTTTCTTTTCCTTTAAAAATCTTTATTATTTTTTCAGCTCCAGAAGGTATTGTGGATGCCAGCCTGGATGCCCTTGATACTTCATCATGTCTAGAATGGCTACCCTGCATATTTGCTAGCTTTGCTCCAGGAAGGGCTCTGGCTGGAAAGCACATCAAATGTTTTGTGTTTTTCAGAGGAATTTCTAAGGGTGCAGGGAAGCACTAGATTGCTGAGGCCAGCCAAAGCGCAGACAAGCAGCCTACACCTGACACAGGAGAGGAGGAGTCAAATGTTGGCAGCGACATAGCAAGAGCAAAGGATTTCTCAAGGCACGTTGTAAGCAGACTGAAGGGGAACCAGGTTGGCCTATTAGAGGGCATGAAGTGTAAAGCCCTAAGAGAAGCTAAATCTGAGCATTGCCTTGGGCCCAGACCACTGCTACACATAAAATCCCTTTCAAACTAGTCAAACTTCATCTGAAAACTTTCTTGGTACCTCCCACTTGCACACCGTGTCACTGTTTCAGTATCCAGCTGCCCTAATGGGGAAATATTCTTTAAAATTCGTAGAAGTGCTTATTCATGGGTCACAGATAACAGTTAGGTATTGTGCCAGGCAAGTCCTGTACCTCCAGGCTTTACTTCCCATCGCATTGACCCCTCCTTGAATGCCATATCCTTATTTGCTTTCATGCTACTTAGTTAAACAAGCCAGGATCTCCCCAACCTCCCCAACAAGGCAGGTCTGCTGTGCACTGAGCATCCTGCTCGTTGCTTTCAGCACAGCCAGTCCTGATCAGACCCTTTCGTCCTATCAACAATGTTATGAGCTAACACTAATATTTTTTTAGTTCTTCTAAAACCCTCTTTCCTAAGGCACGCTAAATTGTATTTTGCTTTTTTCCACAGCTGCATCAAATTGGCAGCCCAGTCACCTGTCTGCCCAGGTCAGCATGTCATTTATTTCCAAAACACTAGCAAATCAGTCCATTAGTGAAGTTTTTGTGACAGAATTTTATGTATTTTATGCCCATGAGGACTAATTGCAGAATCATTATACGCCTCAACTTCATTATTTTCTTTCTGCGTACATACATACATTTTGATTGATAACTTCTCATAGCTTTGTGTCATTAAATCAAGAGATCAACATTTTTACCAGCCATGTGGAGAAATGACCACAGGAGAAAAGACCAATTTGGGAAAAACAAGTTAGGTGTCCATTCGGGAACTTCAAGAAAGCTACTACCTGTCAACAGTGTGAAAGCCAAAGTGGATTCTCAAGCTTTACAGCAGTGATTTCCAACCTGTAGTACACAAAAATATCTCCTAGGAGGCCTACCATACATAATTAAGAAATCCAGACCTACTACCAGTAAGATTAAAAGTAATATCAAAATATCCATACATCCACTAGAAATTTTTTAGTGGTCTGCAAATTAAAATGAAGCTGAAAACTGTTGCTCATATTACTTGAGTATCTTCCCTGCCTGTTGACAGTTTGAGGACAGAGCACAAATCCAGCACACACTATATGCTCACAGTAAGTAAAACTGATGCCTCAAATGCAGTAAAAAATATATTTAGCTCATGAATAATTTTTACATTCTCGAAGGGATAATTTTACCTCAGAACATCCAGAATAACATATCAAAATTAAGACAGTGCATATATATTAGCATTTGAGCACGTCTTTTCTGTTATCTTTCTCCTTCCTTCAATACACTCTTAATTCTGGTAAAAGTTGCAAGAATACAAGAAAATAAATTATGAATCAAGAATTCTTTCATGTTATTAAAGAAAAAAAATCCCTAAATATTACTTACATCTTCTAGATATATTTTTCACTCTAATAAATAGATCTGCAGAAGACAGAATATGCTACTGATGAGCATTAACTTAATATAGATTTGCATTTGTTAAGACAGAAATTAAAGTACTTTATCTTCCTGATTACATCCTGAAATAAGTTTGAATACATTAAGTAGTGACTTAACACATTAAGTGATAAGTAATGAATAAATGGATAAAGAAGCTGACTTACACTAACTGAAGAGTTACCAAAGAAACTACTTAAAAAAAAAAAAGTGTTTAGCTACTGCAGTTGAACTCGTTCATTCTCTAAGATTTTTAGTATCAAGCACAAACTGATAAAATCATAATTTTCTCCCCTGAGTGCACTAATGTTTCAGAAGCACCTGAATAAAAAACTTTGTTACACTCATGTGGATTTAAATGAGGACCTAACCGAGGCAGTTGGAGTTTCCTTCCCCCACTCCACTGCATAAGGTTCCTGCAATATATGGCATACTGACATGATATATAGTCTATAAAAATACTGTGTCAGAATATTATCACTGTGTCAGTGCTTCAGCTTTGCCTTATTCCCTCTTCTCATAAAATGTACCATGTGGGAAGATAGATGTGGATCCAAGTTCCTAACCACGGCTGGAATTCCTAGTATGTTCTACTTGCCAGTAAAATGATTTGTAAGGCATAAGGAATAAAGTGACAGCTGCCAAAGATGCTCTGATTTCCCTTGCAAACCACAATACTAAACCTCGATCCAGTTTGAGGTCAAAGCGATGGGCAAAGTCAGGTAAGTTTCTATCTTAACAGAAAATTAGAAGTCATATTATTCCCATATTGTCATAAAACCAACGGCTCTTCTTCAGAAGAACACAGGAAAAAGAAACACCTCTGCCTTCCTGCTGCATCCAAAGTCATAGCTAGGCTAACAAAGTCGAAGTATTCGGCATGTCGATCTTGATTTAAAGAAAAAAAAATCTTAAAGTTATTGTGTTGTAATGTTATACCGGTGGCAGGGAGGCCTTAAAACAAAGTCCTTCAAAAAAAAAGCCAACAGGACAGCCAACAGAATTAGCAAATCACAGGCAACCTATACCCCAAATAAATAAATAAATAAAGTTAACTGGAATTTAATTCTATGTCAACGGCATTCACCGCTGAAGCAAGCTCTTTAAAAAAATCATACTTCTTTCTTTATTTTCCTTTTGCTGGTTTAAACGCACCCTAGAGGAACTCCCTGCGTTTGGGGGACGAGCCCAAATAAATAAATAAATAAAGTTAACTGGAATTTAATTCTATGTCAACGGCATTCACCGCTGAAGCAAGCTCTTTAAAAAAATCATACTTCTTTCTTTATTTTCCTTTTGCTGGTTTAAACGCACCCTAGAGGAACTCCCTGCGTTTGGGGGACGAGCCCGTCCCCGTTTGGCAGCCACGACCCAGCTCCGCAGTGCGCGCAAACTACGCGGGAAACGAGCTCGTCTGTCCGAAACTGCAACTATCTAGCAGCAAGGGACGCGCATGTTTCCAACACTGCGGCTGCTGTAACTTGACAGCTATACTTTTAAAATCAAAGCCGGAGAAACTATTCGTGGGTGATTTCCCCTTGTGCCCGGCGTATTCTCTGCTGTTTACAGACCTCACTGCTGCCGGACACGCACGGAGCAGACACCCGACCGCAGCAACGCGGCCGCTTTCCGCATCGCCAAACTCCGCGCCGCAGCCGCAGGACCGCGGGCGCGTTTCCCGGCCGCGCGGACCCCCAGCTCCCCGGACACGCCG
>NW_010578202.1:172943-207983 GCF_000705375.1 Tinamus guttatus | reverse complement strand
GGGCGGCGGGCAGCGCGCCCGGGCGCCCGGCCAGGACGAGGTCAGGAGCCGCCTGGCAGCGAAGCGCCCTCCCGGGGACGGAACGGCAGCGGAGACGGGGAGAGAAAAAGAGAAATAAATAAATAAATAACACGAAAAGCGCGGAAGGAAGCTGGACATTCACTTCGTATTTTGAAGGGCACTATTCCCATAGCTGCTGCTTTTCCCTTTTTAAAGGAGTATCCAAGTCATTGCTTGAACAGTCTGTTTATCGGTTTACTGTAAGTTATTAAGTGCGACGGAACGGCAGCGGAGACGGGGAGAGAAAAAGAGAAATAAATAAATAAATAACACGAAAAGCGCGGAAGGAAGCTGGACATTCACTTCGTATTTTGAAGGGCACTATTCCCATAGCTGCTGCTTTTCCCTTTTTAAAGGAGTATCCAAGTCATTGCTTGAACAGTCTGTTTATCGGTTTACTGTAAGTTATTAAGTGCGACTTAGAATCTCCAGCAGATTTATCCTTAGAGCCAGCAGCTACTGCAGCAAGATCAAATCTGTTCTGTGTTTTACTTATTTACCTGCACCTTGAGGACAGCAGTAAATCAATGCCACTTTTACTCACTACTTCTACAGGAACACAGCACAATTTGTGGAATCTAAATGCCCCAAGTGAAGGGAAGTTGCTTTTTCTTTCTTTTTTTTTTCCCTCCCCTTCATTAATCTGTCTGTCCTAAATTTCTTTCACACAGCAAGAAAATGAATTATAGCATGATCAACTTCCATCAGTCTTTCACGGTATCACATTGATTGATATGCCAAATGCTTGCCTAAGTGTAAGCTTAGCACTAATATCTATGACTGAGTAATTGTGAGCTTGATTGCATGTCTTGCGATAATGTGATCAATCTACAGTGACATTCGGAATTTTACAGAAACATCAACTATAAATTAAGTGATATCATCTGAGCTCTACCACAGTCGAAAATATGGGGTTTAAAAATTCCATATATTAAAAATTATTTTACAGTAAAATTATTTAAAAATTATTCACATTAATGAGATGTAAACTTAATGCTTATCATGCTAATCAGTTAAATTTAAAATATTTAAGACTTCTTTTTAAAACATTTATATTCCTTTTATTAAAGAAAAATAATATCAAATATTTTATTTTACTCAGAATTTGGACCTACTGAGCACTATACTCTGAACTATTTTGAAACTGCTTTAGTATCTGATACAAAGCAAAGAATCTAACATACAAACATCATCATCATTAACATTCATGTGAAATCTATGGGAAAAAAAGTAAGTTAAAATTAATTGTTTTTAAAATCAAAAAATACAACCGACACTTCATATGGAAAACTGGGTCATTGCTGCAAAGTAGAGATATAGCAATATGCAATCAGAACAATCTAGGTTGGAAAGGATCTTTACAGATTATCTAGTTCAACCACCTTGCTTGAGGCAAGGCCAATGCCGAAGTCAGAGTCCCCAGCACCATGTCCAGCCAAGTTACAAAATCCTTGAGAATGGAGTTTCCAACCTTTCTGGACAACCTATTCAGTTGGGGAATGTTTTCCTTCCTTCTATGCAATTTTTTCCCTTTCTGCAGGTTGTGTCTGCTGCCACTCATCCTTGCTCTGTGCACAGAGGACAGGAAGAGTCTGCTCCATATGCATTCACTTAATAGTGCAATTGGATTCCCCCTCCTTAGCCTTCTTTTCTTCAAAATGAACAAATCCAGCACTCAGAAACACCACTGTGTCTTCAAAAGTTGACAACTCTATCCCAATCCCTTTTTGGATAAACCTCACCAATTTTAATGCCTTTAAGGTGATAGTTACTGTGATTTTTCCATCTAACAAATTAGTAGAAGTGGATAGCTAAAAGGACTCGTCCAGCTTCTAAGATGGTGACCATAGATGAAACCTTTCCAAAACACAATGGTCAAAGTAGAACTTCTTTCCTATCAGAAAGAATATTGATCTAAGTCTAAGTTGAGTCAGCTGCATCCTGTTAGGTGACACAGGCAGGTCATACAGTAATTTCAAGGATGTCAGCAGCACTTATAAAGCAGAAAAAGTTTTTCCAGCTTTTAGTTTAAAATCATGTTGAATATTGGATAGGCTTTTTAAAGTAACAATAATATTTTTTTCCTAAGATGCAGTTCTTCAGATATATTTGAAAGCTAGTACCTATTTTTAGTCATGTGGCATGTGTATAGGCAGGTGGCTCCATTTAGGCAGGTTCTTGAGTAAAGCTGTTAGCAACAGCAGTGCAGGGGGAGGTTAGGAAAGGAGGGACAGATGCAAAGGAAAACTTTGCTGAGTTCACACAAGCTCTAATCATCTTTCACCTCCACAAAACCAGTTTTTCTAGCCATTGAGTTCATGGAGAGTATTAAACTGTTTACCAATAATCTCATGAATACAGTCTGCATTCTAATTCATTCTCCATTGCATGTTTACATGCTATCTCTATATACACATGCACATGTATATAAAATCTATCAAAAAATACATATACACTGCAGAAACTCATTCCAAATGAACCTAGGAACCTTACAAGGCATGTTTTTATTTTTATATTTTGTCAGTTTTGTCAGACTGGCACCTTAGAGCAAATTAAGGATGAGAAATAAAAAGAAATTGGAACAAATGTTGTGGAAAAAAAGAATCAAGTGAAAAAAAGAGACTTCTTAAATCTATTAGGATCTTGCAAACACCCTTGAGAGTTTCTGTAATGATGCAAAAATACCAGGGAAAATTTTTCCCTTAGGGACTTGACAAGAGTAGAAGCATGTTCATAGTCAAAGAACTGAACAATTCAACAAATTGAGGTGGGATAAGGAAGCTTTCACCTCAGCTCAGCAAATTCAGGAAAAAATTGACCAAGTTGAAACTATTTTACATATTCTGTGCCTTGCATGACATTAATTAGTTATTTCAGTTCAATTTCCAGTGGGCAGAAGTCCAGGACAGCACCACCACTAATTGGCATTTTTGTTCACAGTATTAATTTTCTATCAGTGTATGGACTTTGCAATACACACAGCTTTACTACTGATTTCTTCAAAACAACTTTGAAGCAAAAACAGTGCTTCTGTGTGGAAATATTTACAGTTTCCATGTCTATAATGCAGCTATCCAAGTTTTTATCTGTGCTTTTCTGAATAATAATCATCTAACCTTGTTTTGAATAAATGAATAAACACATTTTTTTTCTTCCTCCATTTGAAGTATTCTTCCCAAGACAAAATCCATATCTAAAAATCCAAATCTAAAATCCATATCTATCTTTATCTTTTTTTTTTTTTTTTTTTTTTTAGTGAGAGACTACAACCATGACTGAGGACAGATGAATTTGCAAGTACTCCCTGGCCAATCTGGCCATGCGTACCCAAGCAGAGGAAACACACAAGAACATGTAATTTCTCGTCTATTTAGGTCTATCTGTGTTTTTGCCTCAGAAACAAAACTACACGTCTTGTGCCATGCATGAAACATCTACATTGAAAGACTACCCATGAATTAGTGTTCTTAACAGAATTACATTTTCAAAAAGGCTTCTGCTGGAGAGTTTCTTTTCCTGGAACATTCCGTGAAATGTTAACCATGCATTTGATACACAGAAATAGTTTTTTTCCAATGTTTTTAAGTGGAAGCAGATATTGGACATTTCTTTCCTGTTATTTTTTTCTGTGTGTCCTCTAAAAACTAAACACTTGAAAGTAATTATTCACTTCTTCAAAAATATATTGAATTTTTTTATAAGTGCATATATATATATCCCTGATAATATTAATTCCATAAGAGGAGAAAATAGACTGTTTCATCCCAAGTGAATGTCAATATTTAATTCTTTGTCTACAAGCCTGGAGGTACAGGAAAAGTGGTAAGCAGGGTTGTGAGGAGAACTGTCCAGTCCTGCATTCATGTTCCTGGGAAGCACTGTGCGTGGGAGGAACTGCTCTTCTTTGACAAGTACTTAGCAGGAAAGTTCAAACTGTAGCATTTAGTGAATATGCAATTTACACCAGATAGAAGCATGTCAGCTTTAGCTTTATAAAAGTTGATTTGTGAAAACAAGAACCTTTATATGTTGCATGTTGTTATTTCACCTGTAATGGCAATATGAAAGCCCGGTTGGATATTACCTTTATTAACGATAATGAACCTTCTTAACATTACTTAACTACTAAATAGAGAAGCACTTATTTGTCAGATAAGATATTTACACTAGCTTTAAACTGACAAAGAATAATCTACTGGAACATTAATTTTTTTCTCAAGTATAGTTTGGAGACTAGAGTAACTCCAGGGAGTTGGCAATTCCAAATGTAAAGGTCAGTTTCTATTAATGATAAACAGAATACACACGGAAGAGTGGAATTCTCATGAAGAGTTGCCCCACTGTGGACTAATTGCTCATTAGTCTCATCCTCCCTTAGGAAACATTTAATGCTATTTCAAGGCACACAGCTGAAATTTAGACAGAAAGAACAATCGGCTAAAAAGTGTTGCAGATCACAGACACAAAAGTGGCTAATTCAAAACTGCATTAGGAGCTGTAAAAATCCAGCCTGATTACAGAAGGCTGTAGAGGCTTTGCTGGAGCTCGTTGGAGCTAGAGATGCACACCAAAGCATCCTTGTGTGCTGCAAGAAATCCTTAATTCATCTGGGAGAACAAAGCTCCCACCTTACCCGGGTACTCCTTTCTTCTCCAGGAAGTCTCCTTACTCTGCTGGGTGCAGTAAGGCCACCTTCTTCAGCCCTAGGAATAGAAGGAACAAGGCAAGAAAAGATGTCCAGGACTTTCTTTGTATCCACTAATAGTCCCAAAATTGTAATGTTTGCTCAACTTTAATCAATATGTGCTTCCGTGCAAATGCTGTATCAGTAACATACGTTTTAGGTAAAAGATTGCAGGATCTGGCCAGGCAACATTAGGGTTTATGGGGTCTAGAAAAGCCCCATTTTCATGTTAAAAAGTCTTACATCCTTTTCAATATCAGAGTGCCTAAGTAGGGCCAAATGCAGGCTGTGTCTCATTGTGACTTTGGCTCAGACAAATGGAAATGCTGCTGTTTCTAGGGTCAGAGAGAGGCACAGGCAAAATATGGTGTGCCCTTACAGGAGTTCATTTGTTGCATGTGAGTTTTCCGTTTGTTCTTTATCATTTATTGCTATTGTGAAGATACATTTTATTTAAAAAACTTGCATCACTTTCTACAGGACTGGAGCATACTATACGATACACAAATACCATTTTCATATCTTAAAAAATGGTGTCATTCTAATAGCACAGAGCAAATCTCATCGTGTGATCTGAGCTGACTTGATCAGTGATGTAGCATGAACTCTGCATAGTGTAGCACTGTCTGTATAGGATTATTATCTGGAAATGCAGATATAGAGTGCTGAAGACACTTGTAGAGTATTTGCATACTTTACAGAATATGAATATAACTTATTGTAGAAACATTTTACATGAGAGTACTGTCTTTTTGTAAACTGATATCACATAAGCATTGCCATAAAAAAGATAAATCACTACCAAAATGCCTAGAAGAAATGTTTGCAGGGTTCTTCACAGAGTTATGTTTATATCTCCTAAAATCTCCCAGAGGGAAATCGTTGTGCATGTCTATTCCTGTGACTGGGTCTTTTGAAACTTTCAGGAAATTCCCTCTTCTGGCAATAGAAGCACTCAGTGATTTTTTTGCAGCTTTTTATCAGGTCAGAAATGCAATATGTTTTATTTTTTAAGCAATGCTATAAGGATCCTGTGTCTCATAAAATGATAGCTGTAGCTGAATGGGAAGACAGGAATAAATAATACATGAGATCGGGTAAGAATCTGGCTCTCACAAAAACTTTTGCTAATGAATAGTATAAATGAAAGCAGTAACATCATCAAGAATATTACTAAACTTAAGTAAAAATGTCAAAAAGGGGATCATATTGAATCCAAATAAAAAATAGCAGCCTAATTCTTGTCTGCAAGGTTGAAAGAAAAGTGTCCTTAGGCTTTGATGAGAATAATTTTTGTTACTTTGCTTCAATATCAGACACCTATTTACATGCTAAAAATGCCAGAAAAATACCTGAAGTCCTAGTACCATTGACAAATATGCCACATGTACATTTAATATTCTAAGGAATAATGCATACTTCATTTGAGCCAAGCACTAAGAAAACTTTTTTTTTTTTGGTTTGAGTCTCTAGACTTTAAAAGTTGTTATGCTCTTTTTTAATCAACTAAAAAAATCCCAGACTACAGAATTAAGCATTAAAGAGTTGGTGCTTAGCAGCTTTTTAAATATAAAAAGCTGAATCTTCTGATCTAGCTAAGTTGTTAGAGCTCCAGATTGGAAAGTGGCTGAGATAAACCTCCTTCGTTCTGTGACTTCTAACTTTGCACCAGTCCAGCCATAACCAACCACCCAGAAATGCTACTCAGGAAAATCAGATCTGAATCACACCAATGATTGCTCCCATAGCTGAGAGCTGCTGGAATCTGGGAATTCACAGAATCACAGAATACTTCAGCTTCAAACTTCTATCTTTCTTCAGCTGCTCATACAACACATATTGAAAAGGGACAGACATACAAAATCAGGAATATGCCTACGAGTCCAAAAATAGAGGACTGTGAAATTCTTTCTGAATAAAAAATGAAAGCACTATTGTCAAGTTTTACATCCTAAAGAAATAAGTCTAAAAACCTCTATTCATCTTTGAGAGGATGAATAAAGGTATTAGAATTATGGGTTTAAAGTTAGGAGCATGATACTGGCCAGAAAGCACAAATAATTTTCATCTTTTTTTTCCTCTTATAATTGTATCAAAGCTTAGAAAGTTGTTTTATGAACATGTATAATCCCAACATTATTCCTACAGAGGAGATGAAAACCTCATGTGAGAAAGAGAGAAAGAAATGTTAAATGACAGAGCTCTGGAATTCTGTCTTCTACTCCACAGTGGAGAGCTCATTACATCTTATTTTAAAATGTATTTTAAAAAGCCTTCAGGGCTATCAGTTTGTCAGTCAGAGTGATTGTCCTAACACAATATGGAAAGAAGGTAAAACAAAGGCTCTGGAATCAAACTTAGGTCCTGTTTTCATAAAGCACTTAAGGAAGTTAATTGAAAACCCTTTGAAAAGCCACACTTAGACACTCTTGAAAATGAGAAAATTATATTAATCTGTCTAGGCAATAGTTTAAATTTCCTGAAAACGATCTGGCCTCATCAAAGGCAGTTGCTTGCCCACCCCCTTCTCTTTTCTTTAGCTAGACAGCGAGAATATGCTTCACAAAGCCCCTAGTGGCACTAATGATGCTATCGCTCCTTTTTGCTGAGCTGTCATTTTACCTAATTATCATTTATATTGGGTTCTGCTACTTTCTGATATTAATGTTGCCACATATATACTTTAATTGTTAGGCAATACTATGCAGTGCTTATTCATAAGAGAATTCCAGGCCCCCAGACTTCCCTGAAGCCTTGAAATGTTGATGGATGTCTTGAAGATGGTCTCTGCCTAATGCTCATTACCAGGGGATGAGCTAGCTGTCCATGAAACCTTTCATTTTATACATGCAAATGGCCATTGTTTGAGCAAAATGGATAATTGAGCACCTAATTAGTGGATACCTGCTTGCACACACAATTAGCCTATTTGGAAAACAGATGCTGGCGTAGGAACACAGGGACACTCCTCGCAGTGGCATGAAGTGCCTCGCAGAGGTGACTCCCTTTGACCTACCCTGAAAATAAAGTCTTTTCATTGCATGTGAAGAGATGAGGTCTCAAATTATTCTACTTCCCAGACAAGATGCAGGCAGGGAATTGTGTCAAGTATTCCTGTTGGTATTTTATGTTAGCAATAAGATAGAAATAGTTTAAGGAGCCACCCTGGTAATGTAGATATAATTTAAACATTTCTTCCTCTGGAAGAGTACTTGGTTTGCTTTGCTTTCACCAATTCATTTTCAACCAAAAACACTTGCTGACAGTGCTTCCACGGTTTAATCTGATCAAATTCATTATATTCAAAGAGTTGGTCACAAATTGCTCTTTAGTAAGGACAATTAATTTCATTATCCCTCATCAGAAAGCAACGATCATCTTAGAAGAAACAAAGAAAGCAAGTCTTTACTCTTTATCATCAGAGAATTCTTCCCTTCATTTTGAGCAAGAGCCTATAACCTTGTCATACTGGCATGGCTTTTTGTAATGTGAGAGAGAAGAAAAAAATGACAATGCACAAAAAAATCAGTGCAGGGAAATATTCTCTTACATACGCTTGGGTTTTTTACTTCAATAAATTCACATAGACATGTGAATTCTAATTAATAATTAGAATTCTAAAATTAAAATTCTAGATCTAAAAACTAGAATTCTTAAAGTTAGAATTGCTCTAATTTCTGATTTTACCAATGTAAGCAGGAAGGTAAATGTGTGGTTACACCAAGGCATTTGAAAGCATAACTTAGTCTTCAGACCCTGCACAACCTTCAGAGATAACTTTAGTGGCTAGGCCTCTTCTTTTCTTCTTCTCTTTCCTTTCTCCCAAAATGTTAAGTCATAGCAAAGAAGAAGGCAGAATGAAAGAGAAGGAACACCTGGTATGAACATGGACTAAATTCCTAAATTCAGCTTGTTACTGAAACTAGCTTCAAGTCTGTGTACTTAATGTTAGAAGCTTCGGTCTTAAAGGTTTTGGTCATGATATAGTGCTCTTAGATTTGGTATATAACATTAGTCTTATGAGTTTAGAGCTATACTGCTAAAGTGAGATATGCTTAGTGCATAGTGCAAACAGTGTTTCTGGAATAAGCTGAAGACCCAAATGTGGTCGTAATAGAAATCTCTGCAGATCAGAAGCACTGTGGCTGTACTACAGCTGTACAATCAATCTTGACATAAACACAATGTTTATGTTACTCAAGATTTCTGACCTTAAAAGATGCTTCAAGTAATATAAAAGAGACTTTCAGAGTTTTTTTCTTTCTCATGTTTAAACTCTCAAATGAACTCAAGACAGGTCTTACGTGTTCAGTACACATTGGGCCAGGTGCTCCAGAAAACACTAAGTGCATACCAGAGCATTTTAAAAGATGGATTGCACACACTGTCGTACATATACAGGCTTCGTGTTTCATAAAAGACAATATTAATTTGCTGTGCTTCATTTGTAAACTCCATAATTCTGCTTTTGACATGTGACTTAGCACTCTCATGTTACCTAGCACTCTCATGTTACCTTTTTTTTTTTTTTTTTCTTCCCCTAACAGTATTTATGTTTTCTTCTACCCGTTCACTAAAAATTCCATCATCAACCTTAGGACATCATTCTCACTCATTCTGGGTGATGTATTCATTTCTTTTAACTCCTTGTCTCTTTCTCCACTTTTCACGTCATCCTCCCTTACACAGTGAGAAATACTTTTATCTTCAAGACAGATATTAAGGATATCTCCATCAGCTACCAAGGTAAGGCAAAGAACAAAAGTTCTCCAAAACATGACAGCTAATCAGATTGTTTGCAGGGAGGAATTTACTTCAAAAAAATCCAAGAATCTACCACCACAAAATTCTGGTACTTCTTGGGTACTAGGGTCTGGGCCTATGGCTTTTTATTGCTATCTATTTTACAATCAGAATAATAGTTTGCTAAGATAAACACAGATGACGTGTGTTCAGATAACTGCTTTCACAGCAAATCAGTGCTGCATAGGCATAGGCAGACTTACCCAGCAGGGTTATTTCTTGCCTCTAGGACAGAGACTGATGTAGGCATCAGCAAAATCTTACACTTAAAAAAAAGGATGGAAACTGGTACAATACAGTGTTTTGTCTTTGTAGTAGAAAGAAGGAACTGTGATTAGAAAACATGACAATCTTGGAAGAACTATGTGAAAAACCTGTAGATCCTGCTATGTTAGACTGAATATCTTTAAAATCTTACTGCTTTACCTAGTATGGAGCCTTTGAAGGCTCCTTACCTCGTTATCATAGATTTATTACTTTCCCCTCCCAGAAGATGTGGGAAACATCTGTTATATTTGTCATTTTAAAAGTATAATACACGCAATATGCACTTCTCTGCCACTCAAATAGAATAAGAGGAAGTTGTTTAAAGCACATTTTGTTCCTGCAGAAAGGTAGGGGCGCAGATGCTATGTTAATTAGTGTGAAATGGGAGCAGAGCTTCCCATAACTTCAGGGAGTACTATGACTCACTCGTCTCACTAATACAATCCCAGTCAATTCTAATTTTGTTTTCTATAAAGATGAATTTGCTGATAACGTTTGATTGTTTTGAAAAAAAATAAGAGAAATAAATCATTTTCTAGCATTAATGATTTGAAGGACTTTCTGGTGATTAGAACTATAATGTTTTGCAAAACTTAATTCTTGATTCTCTCTTTACATTCTGATTTATAGAAATAAAAGTTCCTTAAAGAGGTTTCCCAAGCAGCTGCCCTTCAGCAGGGGGTACAATTTGTAAAAGAGGTATTTGAAAACATCTTGCTTAATACTGTGTGGTGTGTTTCCTTGAAAAATATCTACAAATAAAGCACTCCTTTTGTTGCAAAAATAGAAAAATGGAGAAAAGAGACAGTGTAGGGCTGACAATAGGCTCCAGTTCACCCTTAAAAAAATAAAATGAAGAGATCATAAGTGCATCTCTATTGAGAAAGTGGTCACATTTCAGCCACAGAGTCCCTGGTAGAACCTGGCCTTCCAGAATGGTGACAAGTAGCAGGATAAATTAGTGCAACTAGAGGAAACCACCCAACCGGTTAGGTAGTTAGTGGAGAGGAAGAACACCTCCTCTAGTCAGCAAAAATCCTTTAAAAGTCTCTCAGCATCCAGCAGGACAGTAAAGATCTGTAAATTCATCAGTGAATAGATCTGCTTTCCATCAAGGAATGAAACGGAGGTCTTCTAACGTTGTCAAGCTGACTGCCTTTCCCTGTGAAGCAACAGGACAGGCCCGACCCAGGCGCTGGGCTCAGGCAGGGCCTACAGAGCGGCTGGTTCCCAAGGTGAGACGGGCTCTGCTCATCTGGGATAGCTCCTTTCCCTTTCATATAGTCTAGACACATGCATGTCTATTCAGGAGGTGGAACTTAATGCAGTTCACCAGGCAGATTGCAGGGTATTTTTATTATCTGAAGTTATGATAATTAAGCACATTTTGCATTTTGGAAACCACACTCTTGCTTAAAATACATGGCTTACACAGAAATCTGGGAACCTCTGGATGTTAATCTTCAACTCAAATTAGCTTTCACATATAAAAGACTATTTTTAAGGGTCTCTCCTGCCTGTTAAAAAAGTCATTGTACTACATTTGAGAAGCATCATTTAGTAGAATATAAAGAGCTACAAGCACTAAAGACTGTCATTATGGCTAAAAAGTACCCCTTTAGCCACAAGCAAATGTATTCTTTATAAAGGCAACCTGAATTGCATCTGCTGAGAACCAATAATGCAATTAGTAGCTTTACTATATCAGAGATGCTGCTATTTATGCACTCCACTTATGCACACCAGTTAGCAAAAACCTTTTTATATCTTAGCAACCAGCTGCAGTCATTTCCTCATCTATTGCCATTGCCGGGCTTGGTCACTTAGTTTTTGTAAAGAATTTTAATAGTGTGCTTTCAAGTCCTGGGAGTGAAATGGTCACTTCATAATGGACAACATGCTGGTGCATGTCTAACTTTGACGTGGTTTTCTACACTTTCCCTCCAGCTACTATCCAACTCCACCATTTTAGAGTTACGTCAGATCAGAGTTTTGTTAATAAGCAGCAAGTAGGAAATTGTTGCTTATGTCAAGATTTGGAAAACAAGTTTTCAAAAGACCGGTTGATTTTCTGAAGCAGTAATAAGTTGCAAAATATCTATATCCAGAATGGTAGGAAATGCTTACTTCAAAATGTTACTTCAGGACTTTACTTAAAGCTTAGTATAAGAAGCTTATCAGTTTAAAAAAAAATAACACTTTTTGTCATAACATTTTAATGATCAAACAAAAAAGAACAAAAATAAGCCATTTTTTCAGGGGTGAGATTCCAGTAAGTCTCCCTCAAGTTTGTAGGCATTTCCTCTGAATGTCCATAACACTTTTATTTCCATGCTGTAGTTCTGCTTATTTATCCCATTTGCTGCTGCTTTAACCATAGAAGTAATTTTCTGTTGATCTATGATATAATTTCCACTTAGTGTTCTTGTAAAAAAAGAGGAAGGAGAGATAAAGAGAGATTCTCAAGCAACATCATTAGAAAGCTGTCATCAAAAAACAACCCCAAATTCCTCTTAAAAGTGTGAAAGTTAAATTTCAGACCCATGACGAGGAGAACATCGACTCAAGGTGTGAAGTGGTTGGTCCAATACCAAGTTTTTCCTCAGAATCCCAGCTCTGGTGCGAGACATATTAAGTATTGATGACTATGTCCTCCTCAGCCTCCTCAGACCCCAAGGTCCTGCTTTCCAAGTTACAAAGTTGTTGAAAATGGCACAGGCAAGCTCTGTGCTACCTCCCTTGTGATTCCCAAAAATGACACTGCAGATTTGCTTGGGACAGGGTTGGTTATCAGGGAAGTTGTTTATTAACTCCTTCACCTATGCTAGGCCACCTTTCCTTCCCATAGCAGTTATGGATCTCTAGACCTCTGAGAGTAAGAGAAGAGCAAAATTAAAATGATAATTTGAATGAATCAGAAGAAACATACCCTCTCATGGTAATTCTGTGATTAAAAATGATTTAATTGAATTATAGAGCCTTGGACGGCATGAAATGAAAGCAGAAACACATCAAGAATTACTTTTCTATTCAGAAAAATCGTAAGAGCATGTAATGGTCCACAAGTAATATCTGTCTGAGGATAGATGACAGAGGACTTTATGAGACAGAGCCAAAAGGCATGGAGAATATAAAGTGCAATGAAAAGAGGATAAACTCAGCAAGACCGATAAAGAATAAATATATAAACATTAACCCATACTTTACTGAAACACATATCATACAAAGATTAACTCATACATAACACCGATCATACAAATATTAATTGTACATAACTGGAACATGTATCTTTTTTTCTTCTTTCAAAAGTGAATGTTTTAATCTTAAAAATTTTAAACTTGCATGATCATTCAACAATGAAAGATACTGATATTTAAATTGTGACTTCTGAATATTAAAACTAAATGTCATTTTCTGTGCAGGAGCTAGAAATGATATCTGTACAATTCAATTCATCTTTCAGATCATCTTTTCAGAACACGCTATTTGATTTAATAAAATTCCAAAGGAAACAAATTAACAACAGATTGTACTTTGCATTTCTTGAAAGAAACTTATCACCTGATAACTATTAAGACCCTCTCCTGGTTTATTTTCCATCTCTATAGACATTATGTTTTTAAGTTATTCATTCTGAAAATGACAAACTCATTTCAAAAGAAAGCACCATCTCCATCTGTGGGCTATTGCATCTTACTGCACCTTCACTCAGTAAGCCACCAAACTTTCTGTTAATACTCTAGAAGACAGTAACGTATAAAGAAATAATACTATGACCAAGACAAACAAAAGTCAAATCCTATCAATCATTATGCTTTCAAATACACATTGGTTTAACTACAATGAGACTATTCAAATGTGTAAGGTAAAGTATGTTTATAATTGTCTGCAGCATTGATGTCACAGTCTGCATACTATTTTGTAGAGTATTAAAGGCTCCTTTGATTTGACAGTCAATTTTCAAGGTCTCTAGACATAAGATGCTCCTTACCTTCCACATGCCAATTATGTTTTTAAGAGATGCATCATTTATTATTTGTCCAGATACCCCACAATTATTTTTACTTCATGTTGCCTCTTTGTGAACTAGATAAAAAAAAAAAAATGACCTGGATGTGAGCTGTCTTTCCAAGACCAGTTTTAGTTTCCTTGAGCAGACCTTGAGCAGATCTAGCTTTAGCTAAAGCTTTTAAAAGAACTTAATTGGAAGGTAGGTTATTGCATACCATACATGACTAGACAGGAAGGTAGCCCTTGTTTATCCTCAGATGATTCAGGGCCATTAGTTAGAATGCTATTTACTGTGCAGAGGAGGAAAAGAGAGTAATTGAGTCACACAGAAATAAACTTCCATCTCTCTGAGTCTCTCCAGTAACAAGAAGTAATGGTGTCTCATTAAGTCAGCAGCCCATTCCTGCACTTACCTGTATTAAATTACATATTCACTTACGTTACCTACTCAGTGCAACAGCATCTACTCAAATTACCTCTATATCTGTGCAAAACTGGATAATTGTATGGTTGTAACATTTGCATCTCTTAAGAGAGGGGGGATAATCAAATCTAGAGGCTGAGGCTGGAAAGGACCTGCCACGGGGCATCCCTCCCAGCACCGCAGTGGGGATGGCCTGGATGGAGAGGCTGCGCTCTGCTCTCCCCGTGGCCTGTCATTAGCTGCTGCAGGTGGCTGATGTTATGTTATTTTGTAGGTACTCAGTCATTGCAGATCCAGTGTGACGATGCACTAGGACATACCTGCCCTCTGACAGTCTTGTATCCTGATATGAAAAGAGAGATGCTGGGTTGAAAAAGACCCACTCACTTCCTTGGCACTTCTTGCGGGGTTTTCAACAGGGAATTTGTCTGCTTGCTTTATTTTAAAGAATATTAAACCCAATATACTCAAGGATAATACTTCCTTCTTTGAAGAAGTTTTGCTTGGGAGCGCCACCTGACTGCTTTAACTTAGATCGTATCATTTGTATACTATTCGAATCATCTCTCTTCTATACCCCTATATGTAGCAAACTCATGATACTGTAACTACCTAGAAGTCTGTCTGGAAGCAGGTAAGTCCAGACAGAGGCACTGCTGCATCCACAGATTTAAGGAAGATATTTAAGAAGCAGAGGGCATTCATGTCAATGCTATAAAAAGTTAAATTTAACCACTTCATCCCCCACTGCATAGAAACAAAACTGTGCTTTGTGTTTGCATGCTAAGAGATATGGTTATATTTTGAATCATCACTATTGGCTTGTCGCCTACAAACAGGAGCAAAGGATTAGGCAGGCATACTACATGAAAGGCAGACTCAAAGAAGCATATTACATACTTTTATGAAGGATGCTTTCTTCTCTGTATCTCCTTCAACTCAAAAATAAATCTAAAATCTTTAACATCCTTTGCAAGCTGAGTTCCAGCATGTTTTCACATGGGTGCAGGCAGCACTCATGGGCAGAGCAAGCTGCATGCACACAGCTGCAGCAGGGCTGGAGCCTCTCCATGGCCACACTGGCCACCTCACTCGGCTACTTCTGGCATTTTCCTTCCAAGGCTGAGTACAATGCCACAAGATTGCTGCATCTCTTCAGTAGTTTTTCAATTTCTTCAACTTTTCTTCTCTAACCTAAGGCCAGATAAAAGTGGAAAATGGTTGAAAATGATCCAGAAGATGGAAAGGGAGAAGAGGACTGTGTGATTGAATGTAAAATGATTGAAACCGAGGTGAAATTGAACTGGAGAAAATCATGCTTTATCATTTATCCCAGTAAAGCTAACAAAATATAGAGCTGAAACTCATCATCAAATGCTCTATTATACCATTATGCAGTATATTACTCAGTAATACCATTTCATTACTGTTTTCATGCTCACATAGAATATATGAATGCTTACATTCATATACAGTGAATATTTAGGTGCTGTCTCTTTTTCAGTTCTTACAACTAGATCAGTTGTGTCACACATTACTACATACTAGCCTATGCATATTTCTACATACTACTACATACAGAGTAGTCAGTTGACCTTAGTGGGAATTATTTAACAGCATTTAGATTGATCCTTTATTTTAATTTAAAGCTTAATATGAAATAGTTTTGGGTTCCTTCATTAATAGCTAGGCTACACCATCAGGATAGTGTTTTTACAACATTTCAACATTATGACGGGAATGCAGCATATGACTATATATTCAACTAGCACAAGCAAATTTGGTCTGAAAGAAAAAAATCACTGGACTTATTGAGAATAAAAACTGGAATAAAAATACTCAGTGTGCAAAAAATGTTTCAAACATGTCTCGTTGCTTCTTGAAACTCCTAGATGGCACTTCTGCCTTAATATTCTTTTTCTCAGGCTGCTGCTGAGGAGTGGAGTTTTTATCAATACTGCATGCCTGGCCTGGGTCTAAGTGCAGGGATCTAACATACCCAAATTAATATTTATTATGGCACTGTCAGCCACTGTGAGTGGATCCTGTCTGTGCTAGAGCTCTTGTCTTCCTCCCCTCTCCTATCCATAAACATTTTAAAACATTTTAACTTGACTTTGGAAGAGAGTAGGGGTGCTACCCACACAGGCAGAGGCTGATTTCACCCGAGGGGGAATGAGTAGAAGTACTCTCAGACTCTCAGCTCTAACTTAGGCTACCAACAAACTGCAGCTAGCAATTTCCCAGGATTTCTCCTCATGTTGTCTCTAGTGCCCTACCTTTTATTATTTTTCTTGGGAGTTGGCAAGCCAAAATGTCTAATTTTCCTTATTTATTGTCATAATTTTCTGTAAAATTCTGGCTTGTTGAAGAACAGGCTTATGCGACAGAGGATGGAAAAGATCAAGATGAGCTTTCACTCCTTGAAAGCTATAGCTAGACTTGACAGTTTTGTGCTTATAACTTGCTATATCAGCTGCAGGTCAAGCTTGCCCAGGCTGTTTAACTCTCCTTAGAGCCACAGTTCCTGCAGTGTTGCAAAATCTAAATTAAGAGTTTAGAAAACTCAGTATTTAAGTAGTTAAATACATGGCTAAAAGTCAGGCCAGAAACTCAGGGCACTGACCACACAGTATAGTCCAGGATTCACACTTTTTTCATTACGTCTTTTGCAGGTGGGTCCATGATGTTAATGGGAGCTTGGAAGAATTGAATACAAAAAAATAGATATACACAAGATTAAAGGGAATTAATGAAAATTCAAGGAAGAAAAGAGAACAAAAGACCATGTACTTCTTAGCTAATGCTGAACATCAGCTCGATATCAGTGGGTCTTTGATATAGCACAAGGTTTGCTCCAAAATTTCTACCTCAGAAGAGATGAATGAACTCAGAAAACAGTGAAGTGGAGGTTGAATGAATAAAACCAATCCTATTGCTCTCTGACCTATAATCATTTCACTGTAATTTACCTTGCAACTAATCACCCTCTCAGCAGCCTGTTGACCACAATGAAATGTCACTTTCTAGCTCATTGGTTTCACTTTAGTGTAACAGTTTCTAATCAATATAATAAAGTATAGCATTCCTTACCATATACTCACATTTGGATTCACTACAACCTCTCAGCATTTCTGTCTTTTCCTGCTTGTGTAAGAAATCAGCATGCTGTCCTTCAGTTAATAATTTCTTTCCTCTCTGCAATGGGCTTAACAAGACACTATGGGGTTTCTATACCAGCTATCCCTCTGTAAAAATTTTGCAGGGAAAGGGATGACTATCCACTTCCAAAGAAGTATTAGATTAATTAGGAAATGAATCAACATTTCTGCAAACAACTATGCAAGCAGGTCATTGAGCAAAGACAAGCTTGAAGCGCACACAGGGCCCACTCCCTAAGTCTTGCAGCAAGAGTTTCTCTTGCTCAAGGGGTCTGTAGGGAAGCCAAAAGCCCAAATCACCTTATCCTTCTCTATTAACTACAAGCCACAGAATTCCCCATTAAGGTCTGTGAAGGTTAGCAATAGTTTAGCACAGTTAGCAATAGGTTACACAGCTGATCCAGCATAGCTTTCATTTCAGAAGTTAACCTGACATTATTCAAGTAATTTGCTTCACTTAAATTAGACAGCTCATGAAGATCAGTAACCCAGATTTCTTCTCTCTTTATACCAGGTTAGCCACTGGTCCTTGCTTTTCCACCGACTGGAAGAAAATCAGGCTGTTGTGAGGCTATGCCTCTTCAGAGATTACAAATAGAGAATATTTTTTGCCATCTTCCAACCTAATGCCCCAGATGTAGCCTGACAATTTTGAAAATTCTATGATTGATAACAAGGGATTGGGAAGAGATGAGGCAACTTTTGAAAGCATTTAAATTTTTATGATAGAAACTCAGTTGTAGCCTTGGCTGTGCTGCTGATTTGTAATATCTATGACTTGTTGACAAGTCATAGATATGACAAGTATGAAACTTGTTTCCAGTGAAAAGACCTGCAATTTGCTCTACTGGACTCTGTAATTCAGTCATTGTTAATCATGATGAATTAATGCACTAAAAAGGTGGTTCCTACTTAATTACCCTTTACAAAACATTGCCCTGAAAAACAGGTTCTCACACTAGCAGATAGATCAAATCACCAACTCTCTTCACTTGGTAAAACACAGAATATAGTAACTGTCCTGCATACATATAGGAGTGGTATAGCTCTACAGGACTTTCTGCAGTATTCACAACAGGCCATTCTCAAGGTATGTATTTTATTGCCTTAAATTTCAGAGTGCCAATTATAATTTCACTACCCTCTTGCATATTTCCACAGGAAAAAGCAGAGAAATGGCCATAAAGACCTCAGAAAGGAAGTAGGGCAAAGAAAAATGTAATTGTAACATTAATATTTTTATCCTTGAAGTCAGTTTAACCTTTTATTACAGTCTATAATCTATTCTGAAACTCAAGTCTTTCTGCCTACTCTTTCTGCTGTTGGTTTCTCATTATCATATTGCGTGTCTGTGCCAATGTGGATCCTTCAAAATCTATGTTCCTTGTGGTAGGAACACAGATGTTTCCTCTCCAGAGAAGCTGAGGAGCAACAGCAGTTCAGAAGAGGACCTTGGTAATTGTCTCGTGACTGTCCTTCAACTCTTTCTTCTACTGCTTCTCCATCAGGGCCTAATGGACAGCCACAACAAGCAGAGCACCTGTCTTGCCTGACTTCTCCCCCACTGTCTTCCTAATTCTTCCAGATTTAGCTACATGGAGAAGTCATCAAGCAGCTGACTACATCTTGGGTTTCACTCTCCGCAAGAAAATCCAGCTGCTTGTGAACCAGAGGCTGCTAGTGTGGGTGTGGATGTAGGAAGCCCATTCTGAAGGCGTTCTCAGGAACTCCCTTCCTGTCATAATGAGTTACAATCACAGCCATATTATTTAATCCAATGCTATTGTGTTAGCCAGCTAAAATGCAATGAAATCAGAATGAAATCATCTGGGCCATTGTATTTGTCCAAGCCACGTAAAGGCCAAAGAGCAAAGGGGTGGCATAAATAATGACCAAAAAAAAATCATTTGAATCAGCTAAATTGTTTTCATCAATATGGATAGAAGAAATATTTTTAAAACATCAAAATTTGGCAGCATCCATTAAAATAGAGAGGAAATCCTGCTGCAAGATTGTTCCTATTGCTCCCCAGCTGGCAGGCAGAACAGCAGGAAAATACTTCAGTGGAGAGCTGGCTTACGGATTCAAGACACGAAAACCTGGTGCAGAAAGCTTGTTAGACATCACAAGGCCAATTCACAAGCTTTGATTATTTTATTCTAGATTTTGTGACTTTTACAGGTTCATTTGTAATGTAAGGAATCCAGAGAAATTTTTTCTTAAGGGATAGCAATCAGTAACATCAGTTAGTTTACCAGGTAGTGCTTTTCCTGTACTATTTTCTTTCAGAATTTTTCATTTTTCTTTTTGTTTGAATAAAAGCCATTGCAGATGAAATTCTATGACTGTCTTCTGCAGTTTAACCTTTGTTTATGCACTAATGAATATAACTAGGTGTCATAGCACTCTCTAATGAGCATCACTTGCTCTCATTTAACTCTACAGCTTGCTATTATACACTCTGGAAGATCTGCTGGTTTATTTATGGCAACCAGTGAGTATTCTTTTTCATTAGATACTAGTTTTCTCTGCTGTGACTTCTGTTAAGAGAACTATGAAATGTTAATATTGGCCTCAAAACTCAGGACAAAAATGCCCTCCATCCAATCTGAAACACAATCACTTGTGTAACTAATAGTGTTAAATATCTGAGCACAAACAGATTGAAATTTATGAAGGAATGAAGGTAAGAAAAAATTATCAAAAATATGATTTTATATAGCTCAAACGATTTAACTTGTTAATTGAATTTCTCTTAGTAAATTTAAGCCACAGCTCCTCTGCAATTATAAAATAAATCAAACAGCTCTCAGAAACTGCTGTGTTACTATCTGGGTTCTTAGCTTAGATCTTTAAGTCAGAAAGGCCTATACTGCGTAGAGCATAGCTGGGAATCGATTTTGAGATGGCTTGTTCTTCCAAACTGTCCTCAAGCATTCCCCATTGCTATAGGAAGGCTATTCCAAAGCAGCACATGAACTGGATTTTTGAGGAATGGTTTGCCATAACTGATGGCCAAGCCAGATATTATAATGTTCAAAACCCAGACTTGTTTAGGGATTCTTCAGCTAGGGCTGAACCATTCCTTGTGCTGGTCAGATAGAATATTGCATAAGTTTACATTGATCTTATATGATATTTTAATATTTTGTAAATTCAGATTTTTAATACAATAGATGCAGCATTTCACTTATTTTGAATTAAAAAAAAGGATTTCTAAATTATTTCTGCACTAATCATTTTTTGACCCATTTTTCTTCCCAAATATTTTTAATCTGACAAATCTTGAAAATGTGTTAAATCAGGCTTGAAAAGGGGTATTTTTTAAATTTTAAGTAAAACTAAAAACATATTGTCTACATTACCTGCCTAAAAATGCATATAGGTGTAAGGAAACATGTAGCATCTGTTCTGATCAAATACATAACCAGTATTTCAACTTTCAGAGTTTATAGACCAAATATTTTTTACAAGTTAGGTGTCAGTTTTTTATATGATTAAATCTCATAAAATTGTGCCTGATTTGGGCTGACCAGTTTCTAAATTAAGATAAATGCAGCCATTAGTCGTACTTACATTTTATTATTCTGTCACTTCACATACTGAAGACTGAAGAAAACGCATTTAATTTACTTGACTTCACAGTCACATCATCCTTGCACATAAGCTGACACAAATATTGTATCCTATAACATGTCCTAGAGCAGTAATTAACCTCAACTGATTGATGCTACTTTCCAGATTCCCCTCAATAAATGTTAGTCTAAATACTATTCGAGTTTTATAGTTGAGCTTAACAAATGCACTCCAATAGGCGCACTATATATCCACCCTCTGACTGCAAAAGAGCTCCCAAAAGCACAAGAACTGTCTTTATTAGGAAATCTAATGGGTAATGTTATTTTCATTTTGGGTTAGATATTCTTACCTTACTTTTTTTTTTTTTTTTTTTTTTTTCTCCTCCCCCTCCAGGAAATGTAAAGACTGAGAGGTCTTTTCAGATTATTATAGAGTAAATATAGGTAACTCCAATGAAGTCTGGGTTTTATGTCCATCTAGATGTCCTTCCACAGGAAGGATGTGAGAAGATTAAAATCAAGCTATAAGACAGCCATGGCTGAAAAGCCTAAGGAATGTGACTGCTTCTATTTTTCTGAAGCACAAAGACTCATGAATGAGAAGACTTTCTGGATTTGCTTCTTGCCCACCACAATTTAATAAGGACTTGTTTCTTTCACATAAAGCTGCTGAGATTCAGAAGAACATATTTTTCTTTTTTCATTTTCTGCTGCATCCCTACAACTTGCTCTATTTTATCCTTTTTTTCTTTCTTATAATAGTATTTATGTTAATATATCTTTATTCTGATGGCATTAGTGTCAGTTTGCTGAGAACACCTTTTTGCTTATCTTTAGCAGAAATAATTTCAGCTGTTGTATAAAGTTGTAAATGCTATAGTAACTTTAATTATTTTTGAAATCTTTCCATTTTGATAAATTACATTAGCATGCAAATAAATCATTTTTTTTTCTTGTTTTTGTGTCAGCAATTGATCTCACATGCCAATTACAAGATTGCAGTAAAGATCTTTTGTATTAAGAGGGACTGGAGTTTGACATTTTAGTTTAAATCCGGAATGCCAAAATTGAAGCATTTGATCCATCCAGTGAAAGTGGATGCTTAAAATGACAGGCAGATAGGAGAGACATACCTCCTGCTGCATGCAGAAAATACAGCACTACACAAGAAAAATCTCTTTGAAGACTTTTTTTTTGAGCAAAAGTATAAAGAAGCCTCCAACTATTTTAAATAGTTTTTTTTTTTTTACACTCCCTACTTCCGCTTCTTTCTATTTTAACCACACTTTCCTTATTTATATCTTCTTACTCATTTTCCCCTTTGTTAACAAAAAGGGAAGAGATTAGTCAATCTATTTGAAATATATAGTGCTCTTACTGCACTAAGCTGGTTGTGACATAACCACTCCTTTAATTTAAATCAATAGCAAAAATTTAATCATTTTAATTTAGATTTAAAAAAACCAAGAACACTACTTAATGGTATCAAGTCCATTTCTCTAATATGGGCCATATAAAGATACTCTCTCAACTTCCTCAGTTGCATTTCTGCTGATAAGTTTATATAATCATGTGCAGCACAGCTGTATCCCCTCTGCAGAAGAAACACTGGAAATTAAGAGAAGTACAGTACTTCTGCTAGACTGCAAGAGGCTGTACTTCATATTGTGCCCTTTGGGGTATAAGAGACCCACATACACACCAGCATAGCTCTAGGGCTGCAGGGCCTACAATAGTTTAAGGTTAACTTTCTGTTTTCTGTTTTCTCAGTATCATCTTAAATGCTTAAAAGGTTGTGTTCACTTTCAAGCATCTAATCACTGTAATGTAAAAAAAAAAAATCTAATACTGACAAGGCAGGTTTCTTGCATATTGAATATTATATATTACTGATTGCTTTGTTACTCCCCCATAAATTTCCTGAACAAGTTCACTGAATATTTGCAAATTTACCAAATTACTGTATGCCTAAATTGCTACCTTCTAATGAAATTACCTGCACAGAAAAAAAAAACAAGCAGATCTAATAAACCAGGCTTTGTTCCTATACATCTGCTTCACCATCATAATGCTGCCTACACAGAATCCATCACAGCTTCAGAACTGGCAATCCATCAACATTTAAAGATAAAATAACCTATCTGGTAAGGAAAAGGGGTGGGAGGGGAGAGATAAATCACCCACAGTCTTACACCTGTGATCTAAATCTTTTTCTGCAGGCAATATTGTACACAGGGGGGTTAACATATAATTAGTCTCTGTGCTCATTTAGTGTGGGAGTTCTAGTGAAACAAGATCTGCTAATTTTGGTAAATGATGTTTTTTAAAAAATGTGTGTTCTCTAAGAGAGAGTTTGAAGACTAAAAATCTTGCTGGACCTTCAAGAGAGAGAGGCCACACACGCACAAAAAATACCCCTTCATTTCTAACACCAGGCCATACTTTGTTTTTGATGAAGATTGGTCTGATATATGAGAATCTGAAAACACCTTTTTTAGAACAGTGAGAAATCTATGTTATTAAAAAGATACATGCTAATTTGCTTTTGGGCATTAGAACATGAGGATTTTTATTGACTTCAGTTATCATTACTGTATCTTTACACATATTCCATAATAAAGTATAATAAAACAATAGTAGCCATAGCATTGCTTTTCATTTAATTGAAATACATTTGTTTTTTAAAAACTATATAGAATCTTATTGTGTTTGTGGGAAGAGAAAGAGACGTACTGAGACAGTATGTTTCATCTCATCATGTCCAGTTCAGCTCAGACAGGGAGTAGACTACAGTTAACATGAAATATTAGTTATTGACCAACATGAAATAAGTTGTTGGTCACAGTCCAGCTCCTAACAGACGGACACGCAAGTCACAAAACCTTTGCTAGTAATTGCTCCCCTGGGCCCTGATCTTGCAGATGTTTACACACACACACTTTTATACATGTGAGTACAATCATTGACTGAAAGATTTCCTGTTTTTGGCCTTGTATTCACCAGCTTCAGTGGAACAAATCATATTTATGACTAGTGCAATGTCAAAATGCAAGTCGACAATCTCAGCAAAGTTGTCAAAAGTGGAATGAACATAAAAATTAAACCATCCTTTCATGTGTTGCGTTGACCTCTAATTTATCATGGAAGAACACTGATGAGTCCATGTACGTGTGTCTGTGTATAAGCACAGACTGTCAATCTTGTCCTGCTCCTTCCTATTTTATGGATAAATTGTGTGGAAGGTATCCTTACTTTTTAAAACCAGAAGATGAATGTTTTTTTGAAGAGAACAGTTTAAAACTTACCTTTAGAAAAACACAAGTATTTTCCATTTCATTAACTCATAGAGAATGCCATAGTTATACTTCTCATCAAAGTCAAGATCACCAATAAATGGAAGCTTCTTACATATGTATGAATAACGATTGATGTCCACTATACCAATACCTGAATGGATTGCATTGCTTTGTGCAAGCCACAGGAACAAAAGATTCATTTTGTCACCATATTTTCATGTACATGAGCAGATAAAAGTCCCTATGAATGATCCTCAGGAATCTATAGCATATTCCACCACTTTTGTGGTTTATTGGAAATCAGCTAGGCCAAACTTTCTGCAATTCATTGGCAACTAGCAATGAAACTTAAAGAAACAGGGTTACTTCCAGACTTTATTTTTCCTTCTTTCCCTCCCTCTGCATAAAGACATCCTTTATGGAAATTAAAGCAATATATCCAAAAACTGAAGAATGTTTTGAAAAAGGAATGAATCTCACCTCATAGCTCTCCAGAAGGACTGCAGCTATAATTTCCTCATGGTTACCTTTCTCATTAAAATTCACATTTACAGGCAAAGTTAGCAGTACTGCTGTTGTTGGATTTTCAACCCCTGCTACAGCAAGCAAGCCAACTTTTTTTTCTAAGAAATTGCCTGTAAATCTTATGTTCTGCATTAGCATTAACATCTTACTGCATGATGTTATTCCATGTTTTCTTGGTGGAATCACGGACCCTACTAGCCAGCTTCCAAAGCATTGCCCAATCAGTAGAGATGGGGAAGATCAGTCAGATAATAGTATCCTCAAAATAGCAAATTATTTATCTAAATTTAGTGAAAATAAAACCTAACAGAACTCTTTGGCTCTTCAACTAGAGTATATGTAATGTGTCTGCCTCACAGGAGAGAGCCATATGTTCTGATAACAAAATACTGTGTTAGCAAAATGTTAGCAAAATACGGTGAAAATGTACAGAGTTTAGAAAACAAAAAACTCCAGTTTCCACTCAACATTGAATCATAAAATATTGTGTGATTAAGATGTGAGCCTTATTTTTATCTCAAGAAAAGCAGGACATGCATCATCTGATCTCTTTTCATTTCAGCATGACTTATGTTAGTTCATCTGAGTTCATCTTTGCAGGTTTTATTATTTTGCTGTCAATGTTACAAATTACAGGCTTTTTTTTTTACATAACATCGCGCTCTCCACTGTATCTGAGAAACAGAACAAAAATTTGAAGATCAAAATCATTGAACAAATCCTGAATCAATATTCAAAACAGTCATGTCACAAACTAAAGACCATGTCTTGGCACAGCAGGCTAGAAAGAGAAGCAGAAAAAGGGTGTTGAAAGATATAAGGGAAGCAACTAAGCATAGTAGAACTCTTTATCCTTAAAAAGAGAGAAGATAGATGAGTAATAGAGGTACATAAATTATGAGTAACATAATGATAGAGAATGATTATTCGCTATAACTAAGAAATGAAATGAAATAAAAAGAAATTACCAAGTTTGAAGAAATTGCGGGGTTTCTTCACAAAGCAGAAATTACTCTGAGGAACACATTGCTGTAGGCTATTAGGGTTGCCAGAAGTTTACATGAGTTCAACAGCAATTTGACAAATTCATAGGGGAAAATCTATCATGAGTTATGGACATGGAATAGATGGACATGGAAAACATGTAATAAATTTACACCAGAATTTCAGAGGGATGAGTTTATCCACCTTTAATCTGTTCTCATTTTATGCCCTCAGGGACAAATGAGTTACAGTGGTCTAAGATGACGTTTACATCAAAGTGATTTATTTAGGAAGAAACCTTTATGTAAGTAAATCAGCACAAAATTTCAAAGCCTTTTGTCTGAATTACAGCTTCACCTAAATAAAAGACCAAATCAGCAAAAATGAGACAAAACTTAACCTGAAACTTAATATACACTGAATAAATTTTATTGACAAAAGGCAACTGCCACTCATTTTCTTTCAACATAACATTTTCTCCCTTAGCAAGGCAGACACACATTTTAAACTACGGTTTTTCTCAAAACAAGACCTCTTTTATGTAAGCAGCCTCTCATTATTTGCTAAACTACCAGCAAACTTGAACTGTCCTTTACCATTTACGGATTGCCATAATTAGGCCTGGCAGTGTATCTTGTCTCACCCTCTATCAACTCAAAGCAAAAAGATTTCTAGCAACAGTTACCTCACAGCCTTTTTTTTTTTTAATCCTTCTGATCTCCATCTCTCATCTGCTAAAATATTTTCTTCAGGAAGAAAGTTGTCAGCTAATAGTATAATCACTGTATAAATGAATAGTTGATTCCAAGCATTAATTTGGGACGTCATTACTAGAAATGCCAAATTGTAGTGAAATCAAACAACATGATGCCCTGGCAAGTTGCAAATAACCTTAGTCAGAGATAGAAATAAAACATCTAGATACAATTGTTTCCATATATGGGATAGTATGATTTTAAATAGACTTCACCCTCACTTGAAAATGATCATTAGATGCTTTGTACTTATTCTTACCACTTAAAAATGCAAAATAACTATTACTAGGAAAAAAAATCAGTATTTTCTCTTTTTCTTGTGCACATTTTTCAATACAATATGAAATCGCCTATATATGCACAGTTTGATGGTTAACTGCATTTCCTGTTTTCTGAACCTGACCAGCAACATCAATTTAATAGGAACAACATTTTTTTCGATTTTATTAGATAGACCCTAAAAGTCTAAAGCAAGGGTTGTTTTTCTTTGTTCTAATGATTGTATTCACACTCACACAGAGCTGATAAAACTTATGTACATGTTCTTCTCCGCATCCTAAATGAGGATATTTACAAGTAATGGAAATTGCTGTGTTATATAACATTTTATATCTATTTTAGTTTTCATGCGTACCAGAAGAAGGCCTCTGCAGCAAATCATAAACCAGATTTCCACAATCTCACGCACTGTTATATGTGATCTAGCTCAAGATTTGCTGAGCAATTTAATGTTAGACCATGATTTGTGTGTTTCTTTTTTTCAAGACCTTAGCAATAGGTACTTGTGTGCCTGATGCTCTTATACTTCTGATTTGGAGATAAACTGGTACAGATTAAGTGTTTTTGTACTTAACTATAAAGAAATCCAGAGTAAGAAATATCAGCAGGCTAGCACGAACAGAGAATGAGGAGACAAAAAAATTAGCAGCACGCAGCTTTCCCCTATATTTCTGCCTGTTGCTGTACCAGTTTTATTGCTCTGCAAGGCATTTAATTAAAGTAAAAAAGCTGAATAAAAATATGTGGATGAATATGAAGAATAAAATGGAAGGAAGTAATAATCAAAAAGTTAAGCAGGAAGGAACTGGCAGATGATTGTATATTGAGGAGTTGTTGATCTGTATAACAGTTGACCTGAGCAGCACTGTCTGCAGTGCCATACTATATTGCACATATTACTTGGCCTTCAGCTGTGCTGCTCATATCTCTTGCCATAAGATAAACTTAGCTGGCTAATCATAAGGCAGGAGCCTGTAGGCAGCAGCAGCAATGATGCATTGGCAGCAGGGTTTCATATAAACATCCCTTGCTAAGCAATAGGAGTGACAGAGTTGCTTACTTCTAAGAAAACGCTATAAAAACTCTAATGCCAGTGAACCTTGTCATGGATGAGAAGTCTGCGCAAGATGCTGTGCTCTACCCTCAGGTCTGTCTGGTGCTGTGCCATCTGGGAGCTCCCAGCATCAGAAGGCACACAGGATTTTATAATGTGCTATCCATTTTCTGGGCTATTAATAATATAATTAACTTTCTTGTGATCATTCTTTCCTTTCTGGTAGGGATCCAAACAACCAGCATCTCCTGGAACAACAAAAAAAAATGCAGTGCAGATCAGAGTTGACTTTGTGCCTTATTTGTGCCTAACTTGTTGGGATTGAGCACAAGTGAGAAAAGCAGGCAGAGCCCTCAGATTCTGCTAAACTGGAATTAACGAGTCTTGATAAACTGGATTTTGAGGATATCTGGGTTTCTGACATTACATGCAAAAGTGCATCCAAGTTTTTGTATCCTCTTGGACATTAGATAGATACTTTTATTCTTTCAGCTAATGAAAGCCAGCTGCTGGAGGTAAAATATACATGCAGAATTTGTCCAAGAGTACAGAGGTTTGGTATACCCTCTGCATCAATTATCAGTTACGATCTTCTTTTTATGGTCTTAATCAATAAACTAATTTGATCTGTGATCAAAATAGTCAAGGTTAATTAATCTTTTTTATATTCAAAATGAATATCGATAATAACAGAACATTTATTCATTAATGAGGAGGCAGAAAGAAGAAAGAAAGAGCAATTTGCAGGGATTAACATCACTTTTGAAGAAGGACAAAATCTTAAAAGTATTACCCATATGTATATACTTGGACATTTTGCAATACGAAGTTTAGGTATAGTAACTATATACTATGTATAACTAAATAGAGGAAAGTGCATAATGGGAAGATTACAAAAACCAGACGTTCCCTACAGTGCATCATGACTCAGAGGTGTTAGGCAATGGATTCTCTGTATAAGCATGTTGTTAGGCACAGTGCACTTCCCTTTTGTGAACTATAACTTTGGGCAGCTTTCCCCACAGCGCAGAGCAACTTGCACTTTGTAGAATTGACTGAAGAAGTAAAACGTATTTTATCAATGGCAGAAATTCAAATGCTATAATGTACTTCAAAGTTCAGTAGTGGTTTAAATTTCAGCAAGACATCTTTTGTGGTTTTGTTTTGTTTTGCTTTGGTTTTGCTTTGTCATTTTTAGCTCCATGCTTTTTCTAGGCACATTCCAGCAATTAAAAACAAAAAAAAAGAGATTGGTTGGGTATCCAACATCCCTGCCAAAATAAATATACACCTCCAAAACAACCTCCTCTTCATACAGATGAGCTAAATTTGCCCTTGTTTGCCCCTAGAATGCCTCACTTCAAGGTGTCAGGACTCTGAGCTTGGGGCTTATGGTTGCCCAGGTTCAGGGTCAACTCAAAGAGAGTGCAGCTGGTGACACAGAGGAGCTCTTCCTTGAAGCTCTTCAAGGGACCTCAGCGAGGAGCTGACCCACTGAGCCGCTTTCAGGTGGGGTCTAACACTGGCCCCCACCTGAGCTGCAGTTCCTGCCACATCTCATGAGGGCCAACGTCTGGTTGTGGCCTCTGAATCCCAACCCTCGGTGTGATGTCCTGGCTATGGCACCGTGGGCCTACCTGGTGATCGATGGGCTGTGTCTGGCCCTGCTGCTCACTCTGGGCCTCTTCCCATCTTCACTTATCGGTCCCTCTGGAAACGAGGTACTCATAGATCTGAAGAAAGGCATGTGTAGGCACAAAGGAATAATCTGACTGGAATAGTGGACAGGACAAGGGTTTATCCAAATGGGAAAAAATAGAGTGCGAAACTTAGTGGATTAGGGTGGTGGTCTCAGGTAAGAAGATACAATGGGGGCAACTGAAGGACCCTACCCAGGGCACACTGTGCGCTGGAAGTCAGTCAGCAGCATTAAAACTAGTAATTATCTAGTAAGCTTGGAAGCCATATATATCTACCTTAAAGCTAAATATTTTTAAAAATAGCATTAAAGAAGGTTGGGTTAATCAGTCTGTGACTAATGGAGAGCCTTTTTTTTTTTTCTGTTGGGAAAATAAGACTTCACTTGAACTGGCCATCAGATCAACTAAGAAAACCTGCTTTATGCATCTTAAATATCTAAGTGGAAAGATGGTTTATAATTTATAAACTGGAGTTCTGGAGTTCTCATCATCCATTTTTACTTAACCAACATCACACCACTTCTGTCCTTTTGACAAGAATTGAGTGTTATTTAGATATCCTCATGAGGTATATAACATGACCTCCATTCTGTGGGAATATCAAATGATATTTAGTTCATTTAAGTGCATTACCTGGGTGACTTCTGTTTTGGTGGATGCTCTCAATCTCTCTCAGGAAGAAGTAGTTCTGGTTCGGTCAATAGGATCATTATATTTGCATCATCCTTCATTGTTAGGTTTATGCTGTTTGAAGCTGCTAAAAGATGAAATAACTGGTAGTAGCCGAATCTGAGTAAATAAATACAGAACAAATTTAAATTGGCAACTGCATATGCATTTAACTGATATGTACTGATTTACAATTGCTATTTGGCTTCAAAATCTTGCCCAAAGCTCCAACCAGGCTGCTAAGAAATGTTTTATGTTTACATGTTTACATAGTTGACTTTGCTGGAGCTTCTTATTACACAAAAGCAAATATAGCCAGGCTTAAACAACTTCCAAAGAGGCAGATATAGAATACATTGTTTATAAAGCTTTAAATGCTTACATAAAGAATGAAAAGCAGAGATAATCCTCTCTATAAATTCAGTTTTGAGGTATTAGTAAGTAGGAGCCCCTGAGACACTAAACTGGAAAAATATTCAGAGGGGGAAGCTGATACCTCAGCTGGGATCCTCAAACAGCTTGAGGATTCCCAAGCAATAAAACTGATCCTAAGAGCAAACAGCAAATATTGTACTTTTGCTTAATATGCATTTATATGGAGCAGTGGAAGTTATATATTATGTATATATATAATAAGCCTGTAGAAGTTTTTTTATTAAAAGTATATAAATAAGCTTGAAAGATAGAAGAGGTGATTCAACTTTATATCAACACCTTCAGTTGCTGCACAAGGATGCTTAACTGAAACAAACCCTTTAGTTTATCTCTGCATTCTCTTTCTGTTGAAACATGTTTATTGATCTGTTTTGGGCAGTAATGAAATATGGTTTTACCTCTGATCCATGACCCAGGAGGCAGCTAATTACCAGAAGTGGCGTTAAACTTACCTTCTTTAAAAGGCCACCTGACTTTCCAACATGAATAATCCTTTTAGTAGCTGTGACTCTCACACACAGTGACAATTTTCCTCATTCATGGAGGCTGAAATGACCTCTTTCAATCATAGATTTCTTTCCTCAAAAATGCGAGCGTGGTTCTTCTCAAAAACATATTTAGCAATTTGATCACATACTGATGCGTAATAACATGTATTTATCTTTTCTTCTGTGTGTCATGCACCTGTACATTATTACTGGCAAACAGTGACAAATTACCTGCAATCCCTGTTCCATCTTTCTTTTTATTGAAAGAAGGCTGCCCATTATCACCCAAAGTCCAGTTTGACAAAATACCACAAAAATTAAAAGCATCCTCTATATGTATTTTAACATAGCAGTGACATTACATTTTTCCAAACCTGCAAAGTCACCTTCTGGGCTTTCAGGAGACATAAAATCTGCTTCATCACAGCAAGAAAACTACAGATTCACAGCAAATTGACTAAACAGGCATATGTTTGGTACAGTAACTCAGGGTGTAGGAACTTCTGTCCTCCTACTCCCTATAAAAGCCTGGTAAATTCTACCTTCAAATTTCAAAGCAAAAGAAGAAACCAAAGATTGCTTTTGTAGGCTTGTTCCTGCTTATAATGCAGTAGAGAACAAGCAAGCAGGCTGCTGAAAAAGGTTTGGACTCCTTTTGCTTCCCCTTCCTTTTTTTCCCCAATTAGACATGCATAGATGGAAGGACATAAAAGTAAATGTGAAATACAGTAACATAATTCTGTTTTCCCTGTTCTTGAAAAGAGATGAAAAACACACAGCAGACAGTGTGAAAGCTTAACTTCCTCTAAGCTAAAACTCAAGTAATTTTCCACTATATTTCAGTATTTGTTTCTGTATAACACTGTACACATGCTGATGATTTTCACATTTTGATGTCCGAGAGTATTGTGCATTTGAGAGATTATAGCTAGTTCATTTTGTCTAGCCCTGTGCTTCTTAACTCCAAGACATATATCAGCTTTTAGGTGTCAGCTATCACAAATCAAATGTCAAGAATGTACATTCAGGAATAAAAATGAAGATTGAAAACAACTTTTCAGCCTGATCATATTAATGACAAAAGCTATGTCATTCCCAGAGATCCATGAGGTGAGCTTGAAATAAGAAGATATTAAATCAATATGCTACTATAATATATGAATAGGCCTCCTCCAAATACCCCTGCATTTCAGATAGATATTTCTGAAATATCTGCTGCACTTGCACATTAGCTTCAGCTATTCTCTAGAAAAGAAGGATTTCAAATCCTGTGGCACAAGCATGTTTATACACTACATCACTGCCTCTGAAAATGTATTCAAAAGCAAAGCTATAAACTGCTGACCTGCAGATCCAATACTTTCTGTAATTACCAGTACTCAGCTCTCCATATAACGCCCTTCTCTTCATTTTCTCATTCCTCCCAGATCCACCTTTTCCTCTTCCTTTCCCCACATTTGGCCCTTCTCCTAAGCATGCCACGGTACATTTCCTGCATTCTCACCATCCCCTCAAACCACTCAAACGTCCTGTAATAAAGTTGTTCTTTCCCAGGAAATCTGTGAAAATCTTGTTTCCCCCTTTCCTATCAGCTGTTAGGTCTGGATGAGTGTCTACAAGGGTGCACTGGTTCTTCCCATGGCCCATCAATCAGCAATGAACAACGTATAGTATTTATTATTGCTCTGTTATCTCCTGTTCCTTTGGGTTTGCGTATCAGGCTATTTAACATATTAATTTTCTTGTCTCTTGTCATAGTCTTTTATGCTGAGGAGCTGTTAGCCGTATAGGCTTGCCTTCCACATAGCCTTACACAGGCTGAATGCTTTCCCTGAAGGATAATATTCTCTCAGATCATGAAATCAAATGAAAAGAAATCATATTGGCAGTCTGTGAATGGAACATATGGAATGCAGCTTCCATATGCTTAATTCTGATCAAGAAATAAAATGTTCTTGTTCTTCACACCCGCTCACAGATATGTCCAAACACTCTATTATAAGCATAAACATTCTTAGAAACCCAGATTTAAATCACCATGTTTCATCAGTAAAATGTTCACACTTTCAAAACAAGAGGAGAACTCCTTGGTTGAAAAAAATCCTTCCTCAAGAAATTGATCTTTTCTCTCCTTTTCTCAAGCAGCCTAAGCAGTAACTTCGTATGGTTTTAAACATGCTCATCTGCAAATTTTATTTTCTTGAGGCTTAATATAAGGCAATCGATGGCATCCCATTGTTCACCTTCAATGGGCTGCGTGAGCGTAAATGGGACTGTGCATTTTCATTGAATGTGCTCAGGATACCTCTATTAAAACTGCTTTTAAATTTATTTAAGTTAGTTGTAAACTTATTTAGTGAGAGGATTGGTCTTACATCTGCTAAATATTTCTTCTGATGCTTTACAAATGTTATATGGATGTTCTTCCATCCATAGCTGTCTTTGTATTATTTCTGATTATTTTGGATTACCTCTCAGTTTCAGTGGCACAGTTATGGATATGCACACACATGGGAAACAAAGTGTTAAAAGGCTATAGAAAATCACTTTTATAATATACTGAATGGCTTGAAAGGGAAGCAAGTTGTTATGATTTACTTACTACTAATGAATATTTTAAAATTCATTTTTTCATGGATCCTTTTGCTGCGCATCTATAATCCCTTTTGCTAGGTTCCTCACAGAGGGAAAAGTAAGGTCAATGAAACTCTGCAAAGGTATTACTGATGTTAATATCTACGGATACAAGATCAGAAGGGAATGATGTAAATGGATCAATTTGTATTTTTTCTTGCACCCAGCATTCAAAAGAGGGAATGAAATTTGAAGTCCAAAGCACTGGCAGCATATGAGCAATCTTTTATGAATGAATAACAGTTTCTATCAGGAATCAGAGATATGTGAGCTCCATGTTTTGAGCTTAGTTCACCACTAAAAAGAAAAAAGAAAAAATATTTAAATCCCAAAGCAGCCAGGCATGTATTCTTCAAACTGACAGTGTCACCAGTGTCATTCATAAAAATACTACAGCAATAAAGTTATTTCCTTTACTAGAGAGCAAAAATTTAAAAAAAAAGAAAAAAAAAGGTTAATTTCATACAATATTATTCTGTTTAAAGATAGCACTGCACTTTGTTGAATTGGCATTCTCAAGAGGAAAGTTACGTTGTGTACCACAGGGATGAATAATTTTTCATTGTGCACTGCCTAGACACACTATTCTGTCAAACCATACTCTTCTCAAAAAACCTATTCAGGCCAAAGCACTTCTGCAATAAAAGAATAGACAGTAATAGGCTGACTAAATTTTCATTAAAATATTTTGACACAGTTGTCATGACAGTAATGAAAATTATTTTAATAGGATCTTATTTCAAATAAATGCAGAAGTAGACAAAAAACGGCACAGACATAACAGATTATACTCATTAAGATAATTGCAATGCAATTATATGATAATCTTTTCTGTGACATTTTTTTTCTGATTATAGGCTAAAATATTAATGACTAATTCCATCTCTTTACATGGGTCCACTCAAATTCCACAGAATGTATTAATCCATTTTGAATAGAAAAATAAACACTGTCTCTAGCAGCACTTTCACACAGAAAATATCCCAACTAAAAACGGGGAATGGAATGGAAGCATTTTTTTTTATGAATAAGAAGAATGTTCTTAGAAAATACCTTTTTTGTTGTTGTTTGGTCTGAGGAGTTATTTAAAACAGATTTTTCTTTGCTGAGTTTGATTTGCCTTCAGAAAGTATTATACTTGTTTTTAATACAAAATCTTCTTTAAAATGAAAATTGTGAAAGATGGATACAGTAATAAAAGAAAGCTTCTGTTTGGCAAAGCAGTCACTAAAA
>NW_010578202.1:133080-167198 GCF_000705375.1 Tinamus guttatus | reverse complement strand
CGTCGCCATGTTCTCGGCACGGCTGTTGGGGCTCTACAGGCCGAGTTTTTTTTAGGGGGGAAAAGAAACCCCCAGATCCGCGGTTTTCTCGGTTGTGGAGGCACCGGTTGAGGGATGGCCCGGTAGGGGTACCAGGAGAGGGAGCAGCCGGCTCTTCCTGCTCCCTCCGCTCCGGAGCAGCTTGCGGTGACTTGCGGTGCGGTGACTAATGCGCAGCTGATAGAGCAGGTGATCGTCACGCCGGGGAAACACCAGCCGTAATAAAAACTTCTCATGTTATTTTGAAGAAGAAATACCCTTCTAAACTCAACTTTATAGGCGCTTTCAAGTAGTCGAGTGCCACCCTGGCCTTTCTTTTGGAGAAGTTGCAGCAGTTTATTTTAACTCTGTGAAATTTCACCGACTTTGCAAACGGAAGGTGATTTTCACAGTCGGGATGTGGCTGTGCTCAGGGTGTGTTGCTTTTGCTGCCTCCTTATCGCCGGGAAACGCTGCAGCTGCCTCGTGGCACCAGACTCAAAAGCGCCTTTTCCCAGTGTGTTTTGGGGCACCAGGCTCTGCCCGAAAGGCTCTGGGCTCGAGGGTGCTCGAGGCAAGGTGAAGCGGATGAAGCTTGCGCCTTAGCTGTGGGTGAGACTCCACCAAAGCCCAGGGCAGAGGGGTTGTTAAATTAACAAGTGGCACTTTTTCCAAAGTGTTGGTGTCCAGCATGACAACCCCAGACAAAAGAACAAGGTGTTCCTGAACTTTGGTCAGCTGTGATAAGGGCTGAGCTGTTTGTTTGTTTGTCTTTTCTTTGTGCACTGGGTTGGAGAGAGAGACTTTTTTAAGCTTGTTACCAGCGTTTCCTCATCTGTAAGCAGAGATGTGCATGTCTTAAGTCACTCTGGCAGGAGAGGGTGGATAATTAGCCCTAATTACTGGGACCCAAGTACAGCTGGCACTGGGGGCTCTACCTGCAGTAATGCTTCAAGCCAGGGGCCCACTTGTCCTCACTTGCTGCATTTTGGTTTATATCCTGTTGTGTTCTGGGAGTGTCTGAGCTGTATTTGGAGGAAACTCAAACCAGAATGTGCTCCTTGGTTGCTACAGGCTGTTCAGTTAGTAGCTAGCACAAAATGACATCCACAAATTTGTGTTACATGGTGTTGACTCCTCACAACTATTTATTTCTGCAGTGTGCTTGTGTTTTCCATGTTTACTTGTTAATGTAGGTGTAGCCCGAGTGTGCCATCAGCAGAGCAGGCCGGCTAAGTGCCGTGGATGCCCAGAAGGAGCAGGGGCTGGTCCTCATGCTCAGCCTGTAACTCTGGCAGCTGTTGCCTAAGCTGTAATATTTGAGGTCTGTAGCTTAAAGGCTGTATTACAGCTACACGGAGAATAACAGAAAGCAGAAAATATGCGTGGTCTAATTGGTAGCAGCTGTTTAGAAAGCCTAGTTTCTGCTTAAAAAAAAAAAAAAGCCCAAAAACAAACAACCAAAAAACTTTTTAAAAGGGCACAAAAGTTTGTCTGCTCTTTTGTCTCTGGTAAAACTAACTGTAAAACTAACCACAGAGGGCCTGTATAGGTACAATATTACTGCTTATTTAGATGGTCTGTGTGATGGTGTTTCAGCAGATAATGGTTTTTACCAATTGCTTAGAGAACCTGTTAGATGTGTTATGCTTGATGCTTTTAGCTAAGAGCAGGTTCGTGTTGTGTTTTTGCTGCTGAATGGCTCCCAAACTTGGAGAGTTTCAAAATGGCTGTAGCAGTACAAATATACATGTAATTTTCCTTCTCACAAGTGTTTTGACCAAAACTTGGTTATGAAAATATTTACAGAAATGAATAAAGTGCTGTGTGATTGTTTCAACTGATGCAGCCATTTGGTAATTTATTTTTCCTCATCTACATCCACCTACCCTTTTTTGCACTATATTGGATCAGTGTTGTTCTCCTGTTCTATTGCCATCTTTCTGTTCTGTCTAGATTGATTTGAAATACTGGCTCTTGTTTCTGGAAATCTGGAAAAGTTACTACTTGGATCTCTTTGTTATTTTATTTTCAGGAGTTCTGTGATTCAAGGTAGTTTCACTGATATGGCCTAAGAGCTGTTTTAATAAAGAGGAAAAAAAAAACTGCTTCTGCTCTGTTTACAAACAGTAATGCTACATATTGCAGGCATCTTTTTATTTTTATTTTTTTCCCCTTGTTTACTGTAAATTAACCGTCTCTAGGGATGAAGTAAAGGATCTATTTAAATATCATACTTTTAGCTTGCACATGACAAGCTGCTCAACAAATATGTGTTTGGATAAACAAGCTTAGCCTAAAAAATGTATTAGGATCTGTAGTGTATGTAGGATCCAGTGAAAATTGTGGACTTGTTTTCCAGAGCTAGTACATCTCGCACTTTTCTACAGAGATCAACATATTTTCTGAAAGTTTGTGTGGTATAATCATCTCTTTAAGAAACACAGTGCTAGAGTTGCATCCTTTTAACAGCACTTTTACTATGATCTGTTAGAGGCCTCCCCTAATCTGTTTTAGATTTAAACCTTTAAGGTCTAAACCTTAAAACTTTGCAAAACATAAGGCATCTGAACAGGAAGGATGCAAGGCCATAGGAGTCTTGTCCGAGTAATCGCACACCGTGTCTGAATTCTTCTCCATAAAAACTTTCTTCTGACTTCTGTTTTAGCCATGGGAAAGTCCCTTTCCCACCTGCCTATGCACACGTGTAAGGAGGACGGCTACAATGGAGATGCCGGATCTGATAACATGAGGAATGGCTTAGTTCACTCGGAATCCCACAGTGAGGACGGGCGCTGCGGAGATGTGTCACAGTTCCCATATGTGGAATTTACAGGGAGAGACAGTGTAACCTGCCCTACTTGTCAAGGAACAGGAAGAATTCCCCGTGGTAAGCTGCTTTATTTTCTCTCCTGAATATATATACATTCAAAATGTGTGTATATATATACACACACACCCCCTCATAAAATTATCTCTTAACTCCTTGTAGTTGTAACTATAATATTAACAGATGCCTCTGCTAGTAGAGTCAAAGTGTTTCTTTACCTTCTTGAATTTAGCACTAAGTATTTTGTTATGATTACACTGTAATCAACATAAAATTGCTGTTCCAGCATTCTATTCATCTCAGGGTTATGTAGCATTAACACTAGTTCTCCCAAATTGAATTTGAAAGCCTTTATTTTTGAGACTTCATAATACATCTCTTTGAATTCCCAGTTTAAAACCATTTGCAGAAATGGCTGCAAATAGGTATTGCTGGGGTGAGAGGAGAGAAAAGACTTATGGCTAATGGAAGTAATATACCAATTAAAGTTTTTAAAGTTGTCGTTCTGAAAATAATGCTGGATATTGTTCATGCTGGGAGGAGAATCTCTTGTTTAAAGCCATATATTGAGCACCAAGCTCCAGAAAACTTTGCTTGGAAAATACAACTGAAAATTCTCCTGAAAATTCTCCTATTTTTAGCTGTCATGGGGAAAATTCTCTTTTTGTTGTTGGCTTTTTAAAAAAAAAAAAAAAAAATCAGTACAGCTTTGTTTTAAACAAAAGTTAGAGTTGTCAAAGTTTCCTGGCATTTAAGGAAATGTACTGAAAAATAAACCCTAATAATAATAATGCATATTTTTAGTTTAAGGCTGTAGCTTTAAGGCATTGTTACTTCAAGTTCTCATTTGGCAAGACTCAGCCCTTCTAAGTTGCAAGATGAGTGTCATGTCTTTGTGTACTCTTCAAGATCCTGTTTGTTTCAAAGGGAGAACGGGAAACTTGATTGGTCGGTTGCTGAGGTATCCGAAAGTCGACTTGTCAACCTTAGTTATAAAGGTTTTTGCAACTGATATTGGACTGTAGCTTGGGAAAATGAACCGATTTCTCTATGTTAGGATTTTACTTGGTTTTGGTTTCAGTGTCTTAGGAAGAGCAGTAAGAGGTCACTGCTTCCTTGCCAAGTCTTTTCTGCAGTAACTCTACTTTTTGTGGGGAGGGTAGGAATGGAGGAAAGTGGCAAAGGGAGAAAAAAAATTCTCTTAATAGTCAGACACTATTTTAGATTTATTCATTAGAGTAGCGCAAGTCAAGCTGTATGTTGTTTAAGTTCTTATTTGTATTTCTATGCATGTAGTACGTATACTACTTAGTGAGTGTACTACTGAAAAGAATTTTTAATAAGCCCTTTTTTGAAGTGATATTTCCTTTAGCATATTAATACACCAGGTAGCACTGACTTAGAAGGAACTTTTGGGTAGTGATGCTGCTTGTAGCTTCTCTTTTTCCCATCAGCCTGTGGCTTTTTTTTTTTTTTTTAGCTGAACCACTTCAGTTAAATGTGAGGTAGGGCGACACACACTGTCCCTTTGCATGTGTATCAGTGGCAGTAGGATTTGCTGTAGTCTGCAATTCAGCCTCAAATAATTCTGCCACTTCTAGGAATAAGGGGCAGGGCACACTGGGTACTTTAACAGTGGCAACCATGAGATGAGAATAGACTTTGTATCTAGGCTGTTAAACTACCGTGTCATCTGAGTGCCTCTGCCAAATTCAGAAACTTTGCAGTGTGTGTGGAGGGGAAAACATGCAATTAAATATCTTGGTTGAAAGACTATAGACAAATAAGTCTATGTCTTATTTGCTTGCTAATTTGAAATACTTGATTATTATAATGGCAAGGTTCACGTCATGATAGTGATGATAGTTAAAATGCTGTGGTATTGGGATTTCTCAAAAAGCTCATAATAACCTCACAAGCTTATTTCTTCAACTGGAGGATTTTTAGGTGTAATATTTAAACAAATGTAATTTATTTACAACCTTGCACTATTAAAAATGCATGTTGCTCATAAGTTATAATGAGAAATGGAAATGTTTTGAATTGGTAGTTTCTTGTTTGAAGTAACAATATTTTTTTGGTGTATTTACATTCTGAAAAAAGAAGTGTTTTTGCTTCTAGGACAAGAAAATCAGCTTGTAGCTTTAATTCCATACAGTGATCAGAGACTGAGGCCAAGAAGAACGTAAGTTAATGGCTGCTTGTGTTACGTGAAGCTACTTAATTCCTCTCTTCTAGTTAAAACATATCAACTTAAGAAGATAGGGGTGTGTTTAAAGAAAGAAAAATCACTGAAATGTTTTCTTATATTATTCGATATAAAGAACCCTGCTGAAAAATATTGGTCTTAGCTTTTAACTCTTGAGTTATGAAGTGGGCAGGCACAGGTATTTAATACATAAGAAGTCTGAAGCTACCAATTTTGTATGATCTCTCCATATTTATCTAAATATCTACAATAATTGTGGAATTTGTTTTCAGTCTTAATTGATTTAAGCAGGTACATCTTTGTTGTCAAATTTATATCTCAATAAAGCAATAACTTCCTTGGACCACTACTACAGTGCTGAAACATATCATTGTTGGTTTTGGCAAAATGTTTTGGCTCTGAATGTTTAGATTTTGCTCTAGTATCTATGGAAATAAGGTGGGGGGCAGGGAGGGAACAAAAATGTTATACATTAGATTTATGATCCAGGAATAATATGCCAATTTGAAAAATTATTCCCTTACTGTTCCTAATTTTGAGTAAAACTGGAGATGTGGTGGAGCCTTCATACACAACTTTCCCTTTTACTTACAGAAGGTTAATTGTGACTTGGCTCGTCCTTAGCAGAGGTTAAAGCAATTTGTTAATTCTTTCCGGGGCAGGGGCAGGAGGATTGCATGAGAGAGAATACTGTCAGAGGCATGGAATAAAACTTAATTCTTTCTGGTTTTGTTTTGGATTCTGCTTAAGAATCATGTTGAATGATAAGAGGTCTGTAAAAACAAAAATATAAAAGAAGTGCTTAGGGCTTAAAGCACTCCTCCCCTCCCTGCCTTTTCCTCAACAGGTTGTGAGTGTTAGGATAGTTGCATATTCAACTGGAATAGACTGGTGCAGTTCAGTGACTAGTTATGCTTATTATCACTAACAAAGAAAACAACATGCTTGTTCTTGTTTAATGCATTTTGGACTATAAAATGTACTTTTTTTTTCTCCCAGAAAACTCTATGTGACTGCTTCTGTGATTGTATGTTTGCTGCTTTCTGGGCTGGCTGTGTTTTTCTTGTTTCCTCGCTCAATTGACGTCGAATACATTGGCGTGAAGTCGGTATATGTCACTTATGAGCAAAGTAGACGTGTGATATATCTTAATATTACGGTAAGATTATATACCTGTTTGCATGTTTATAATGGATAAAGTGGTTTAGTAATATCTCTTGGGACGTGTGCGGGTAGAAAGTTGGGGCTGTTGAGCTTAATTGTGTTAAGATAGTTAGGCAGATACATTTTTCAAACTGGTCATTGTAACTGGATTTGCTGTGGCTGCTGCTTTTGTGTACAGCTGATGGAGATGTAGCTGTAGGCTCCTGTTGCATCATAAGTGGAAAAGTGATTTGGAGTTTTTTGCCTTATTTGGGGAATAAGATAATTGTTTTTTGGGGTTTTTGTTTGTTTGTTTTTTTAAAAAAAAGAGAAAGAAAGAAAAGAAAAACAGATTGCTGCTTCAGAAAAATAACTTTTGACAGAGTTCATTATTAATGCCCTTAAAGATAACAAAGTCACCACGGCAAAAGAGGAATGAAAAGAATAATCGAGGATATGAGGAAATGATCACTACTCACAGTTGGAGAAGGGTCCCCAGTGAAATTGTACAAGTCTGGGCTGTTCAACATATTCACAAACAAGCCTATGAAAGGGGATAAGTGGTGAGGTGATAATTTTGCAGTGCTAAGTAACTAGTCCTAGTAACTTTGAATGGCATGAAGTATTTAAAGTGGTCTGGTTCCTGCCTCCTGTGGTTACTGCTGGGGGGAAATGTGAACAAGAAGCCACAACTTCTTTTTTTCATGCAGTGGATGAGAAACATATAGAGCTCCATGCAAAAGAATATTGTTAGTGCAGAAAGCTTAATCGGGTTCAAGGCGAGACTGGAGAAGCAGTTGTCTGAGCTGCGCCCCTGCAGCAGACAAGTTGCTTACAAGTTGGGTTGGAGTCTTCTCTGTTAGAAATAATACAGAAGTTGGCAGAGTGCTTGTGGGGAGCGAAACAGGATTTGCATCTTTATATACTTTGCATGCTTAATTCTAGCCCTTTCATGTACTTCTACTTGCCACCACCCATTGAAGACAAAATACTGGGTCACACAGTCTGAACTATTATGGTGGTTGGTAGAAAATGCAAAAATGTCTAAAACCTGAGTTATTGCAGTCTCAAGAGATAGCTGGTCAAGCATCCTTTCATCCTTTCACTTTTAAAATGTGTTTAGTCTGTTTCCTTCTCAAACCTTCTTCTTTCCTACCCTTTGCCCTCTCTGCCACCCAAGCTTTTTTAAAAAAAACAAAACAAAACAAAAAAAAACAAAAAAACACTCCTAGAAGGCTAGAAAATATACTTGTATAATGTAATTTTAGGAATTACACTGAATTTTCAAAAATATGCATGCTAGGATACATGGGATGGATACTTCTTAAAGCATTACTTTTGTTTTGTTTTTGTTTTTTGTTTGTTTTTTAGAACACGCTAAATATAACAAACAACAATTATTATTCAGTTGAAGTGGCAAACATCACAGCCCAAGTTCAGTTTTCAAAAACAGTTATTGGCAAAGCACGGCTAAACAACATCACCAACATTGGCCCTCTGGATATGAAACAGGTAAATAAGAGTATGCTTTCACAGTTGAGTCTGTGCTGATCTTGTCCATATCTAAATTCACTCAGGTGTTTCTTTATTTCTTTTAGATTGACTATATGGTGCCCACAGTCATACAAGATGAAATGAGCTACATGTTGTAAGTGTGCTGACCTCTAAATATTGCCTGTATTTATTACAAATAATGGTGGTGCTAATAAAAACTTGATTTCATCTGATCTGGAAAAGGCAGTCACAAAGATACCATGTGGTATTTTGTGTGCTAGGAGCTAATAGTACTGAAAAATGGGTAAACCACAGTTGTTTAAGTAGTGTTGTATGATGACTTACTGCTGAGTGGTAGCACCAGCTCCATTAGGGGACGGGTGTAGAGAATTGCATTAGAGCAATACACCTAACAGCTTTCTTAAACTTTTCTGATGGTAGAGGGAACTGGCTTATTCATGTCTTCTCTTCAGACTGTGTATGATGGTAAGCAGTGTATACAGCCAGTCCTTATTTAAGCTGTTTTGTTCATAACTTCGGGAAATCTTGGACTCCCAGATTATTTACTGGGTATGTTGTGGTGATGTAAGTAAAAGTTCTCTTACTCTGAAAAGTAAGACTTAAGTTCAGATTTAAAGTTCATTAACTATTGAAACTTAAGATCTGCATGCAGTTCCAGTGGATGCTACCCGCCTTTGGCATGAGAGAGAATCTTACAGCTTTGAAGTGCTAGAATAAATTAAGTACCAAATTAAATTAGCTGCCAGCTTGTATGTGTACACTTGCATGTGTAGAGGCATGCAGACAGTCCAAAGCTCCGTTTGTGGCTTGAACTGCTGGGGTTTTAGGCAGGTCAGTCTGGGAGCTGCAGTCTTGGCAATAGTGTGCAAGCTGGTTGAGCTTGCAGGTAGCTGGTGCTTGGAGCAGAGGTGGGGAACCTGGCATCTCTCTGGCCTGGGAGTTTGTAACGAGGACTTCACCTCCTTCAGGAAAGCAAAAGGGGTTGTGAGCATTACTGGAAAAGTAGCCTAACGCATGATGACTTGTAGGCATGTGAAGGCACTTTCCCTTTCAGCAAAGTGACACAAAGCATAGATAACTGGTAATAAGAGATCCATTCCTGCGGGATGTTGTGTCAGTTAAAGATCTACTTCCTTGAACAGGGAAATGCTGTAAGATCCTGGTAATTGTGAGAAGCACTCATTAACTATGAGATGCTTAAAATTTTTGGTATCTCATTCTTAATTCTGTTTTAGTATTGTAATTTTTATTTTTTCCCAATTTTCTGCTATATTAAGCATTGGTTCTAGTTGGCATCCTTGACCTGTTGGTAGTTAACTTTGCTGTGACAGACTCCTGCCCGTTTTCACTCTATGGCAAGTTTTGGAAGACTGTTTTCATAACGTAGAAGTAGAGATAGTTAGCAAGCTTCTTTAGTCTGAATATCTAGCCAACATAGCCTCTCTTATCTTATAGCTGCTCTTATCAAGGCTTTTTATTTGTTGTTGAGTTTTGTGGGTTTTTGTTTCTGTTTTTTCTCCTGCCTCATTGCTATTTACAATATCTGGAGCTAAATAGGAGGGAGTTGCTGGTTTGGTCTAAGGTTTGAGATGTGCAGTGGATCATGATACTGTATGAATTTCATTGTTTCTCCAGTTTAAGTACTTGTGCATAACCAAGTAGTTATTTGGATACTGCAGAGATGTCCTTAAAAACTGACTAGAGTCAAGTGCAGGAGATCTTGGAGAGCTCGTGTGCCATGACCTGGGTTCAGCAGTATGATGAAACCAGCATCATACAGGGCATTTCTGTTCATTTATTTTTGGAGAGCTCGTTCTATGCAGAAGTTGGCCTTTGTTTAATGTGCTTTTCTAGCTATATTTTGTGGTGTATAGAAATGGCTTTATTTCCAGATAATCTGGACTTCAGGCTGACACCCTAGTACCCTATCTCTGCTAGTTGGCCAAGCTGTGCTGTTGGAACCACACGGGCTTTACGTTATGATGCAGGTGGTCAGTATTCAGGATAAAACCACAGTAACTGGGAATATTTCACACTATAGTCCAGATATTAATTCCTAGCAGTACAAGATTCAAAATGTGTTGCTGGGCTTCTCTATAGTAATGACAGACAACTCTTATTATAATAGCATTTTATTTGTATTTTTACATAAATCCTCATCACCTGTGTTAAGTTTTTCCCTGTATTTTTGGTTTTGCTGGTGGGAAGCACAATGCAGTGGCATGCATATGTTGGGGGTGGCTCATGCTCTTGTCACACAGTTTATGTGCCTTTCATTCAGGATCTGATAAACTGGTGATCAAGAGCAGTTGATTTGAACACATTCCATACACTTAGGTCAGGTTTTGTGTCCCAACAGTATGTAGCTGCATGTCAGAAAATGTGGCATTTGGAGAAACAAGATTTCTTTTTTAGCAAATTGTACAAGAAAACAGTAACTCTGAATTCGAACTTTCTGCAGTTAATGGTCACTTTGCTCTAATAAAGAAGTGGATCAGTGCAAAAATTAGGGCCTTCCTGGGTTTCCTGATATTTTTTGAAGCAAAAATAACACTTAAAACTTCTTTTTGATGGAAATTACATGTTTTTATGCGAAAGGATGCTGAAGTAGACGTAATGCTTATCTTTTGTCTAGGTTTGCAGTTGAGTTTGGTAACAAAGTGAAATATGGCCATGCCTTTATAGCAAAATTCACTATCGGCAAAGAAGTGATATTGACATTTTTTCAAACAATTCTTTAGGTTACTTCTGGATATTTTTTTTCTGAAGGACTGAGTGAATATTAGTTTACAGTACACTTTTGGTGACCATTAAATACAAGCAAGTCTAATAAGGCTGTGTATGTTGCTGTTCTAAGACTGCGTATGTAAAAGTAGATGTAGACAAGTAGAGTCATGAGAGGTGTTTTTCAACAAGTTGCTCTCACTAGCAATTCTAGTATGTAAATACACAGCAGAATTTCCAGTTGAGGTAACATTACTTGTTCTTTTTTGCTTATCATGCATAAAGTGTGAATCTAACAGCTATTTTCTTTTTTTGTAGTGAATTCTGTACTTTATTATCTATCAAAGTGCATAACATAGTAGTGATGATGCAGTAAGTATGGAAACTTTAACATTTTTAAGCATATAGTTTTAAAGATATATGGATGTTTAATTCTAGAGCCTATATATCCTAGATAATATGTAATAAACTTTCTAGTTTGGTAGCTTCATAGTTCTTGCAACTGAACCGTGTAAATAAATTTTTGTCAGACTCTGGTACCATGAAGAAACTTGGACAAGTGAGACCCTTAGCACAGTGTCCTCTGTGTAGTCTGGCTGCAGCATGAGATTATTCGGATCTCTAGATACTCTAAAATGAGTGTCTTTACGTGCCTATCGGCCACTATTTAAGTATAGCTGACACCCTTGTGATCCTAAAGCATGATGAGTGTCAGGTCCCTTGCCAGATTCCTTTTCGTGACTGATTTAATCAATGGCAGCCTCTGGATTTTTGTTTGTTTGTTTTCCTTTTGCCATTTCTTGTTTGTTTTTGATGGGGGCAGCAGGCAACAGCAGCAGAGTGTAGACAAACTGGATGTGGCTTCTGGAAGCTTCTGTTGCTAAGTGTTAATGAGTAAACCTGGCCTTCTGTAGAGAAATCTGCTCAGGTGGCCAAATGTCTGTTTCGGACAAGATCTATAGGTGATAGAAACGGATATTGTGGTAGTGGTTTGTGTGGGTTTTCTTGTTTGTTTTTTCATTTTTTTGTTTGTTTTTTACTGTTGCCATTGGGTGCTGAGTTTAAAATATTACTGCAACAGCTACTTAAAAGCTTTGTTTTTGATGATGTTACCTATTTTGTTTTTTGGTTAATGCGGAATGACTGCTGCGGATGCTGCTGGCGATGATTTGAACAGAACTGGTACTCTGTAAAGGGGAAAGTATGCGCATGTAAAGCATAGGAAATCTGGTGATCTGTTCACTTGGAATGCAAGGAGGTACACGGTACAAAATGTATATAGATGTACTTGCTGAACATTGTGTTTTTCCCCTTCTGTTTGCTTTCTGTTACGTGTAGACACTTCTGTCAAGTTGTTTGGCAGGAGGGAGAAGGGGAGTATCAGATTCTTGAACTCAATTGGGACCTTTCCTTACAGTGTGGTTTATCAGTTTAAAGTAATTGTGTGTATGTATATGTCTGTTTAGGTGAAATGTGTCACTAATGAGCATTTTAGAGAAACAGATACTCACAGATTTATATTTCAGTTCTTTTTGACTCTTGAAACTTGCTGTACTGCTACTTCAGTAACAAGATTGCTTTGAGGTAGTTGGGTGTAAAACTTACTAATACACCAGTGGCAATAGTTCTTTGTTTCAAAGTACTCCCTTTTTGTTTGCTAGACTTGATTAGAGGTGATGTGGTCTGTGAAAGCCAAAAGAGCTCTTCCTGGGTGACAGCATACTTGAAAGTGCAAGTTGTGGTCTCTGACATCTTCTTGCTTCTCTTCTTCCTGCTACCTCTGGGTTGTTATAAGGAGAATGTGGGTTTAAAGTTGTGTTTAAATAAGAAAAGAAAAATAATGCTACAATCCCCCAAATCATTACTGACAAAGGAAAAAAATCAAGACTGTAGAAAATGAATGGGTAAAGACCATGACACTGTCATTCCAGGCTTTCCAGCTATTAAACTCAAAGATGGCGTAGGCAGGAATTAAGTGGGAATCTGTTTGAGCATGGGTTTTGGTAGCTCGATTGTAAATCTACACAGCATATTAAAACACTGAAAATGCTGTATCCAAACTACTTGTCAGTATTAATATATTGGGAAGTGTGTGCTTAGCATGCAGGCTCATAGGCAGCACTTGTTTGAATCTCCTGAGCCTTCACAATTTACATCAAAGCTACATAAGTGACGATAAAGCAATTCTTTCTGCAAGAATAAAAGCTGATGTGTAATCCATGGGACTGACAATTGAATTTAGAACTAATTTCAGTAGGGTAGTTTGCGCAGTGAGAATTTCTGGGGCTCTTACCAAACATGATGATCATAAACTTCAGGTCTGAAATTCCTTTATTTCTGGAGACTGACTTGTTTTGAGGGTTAGGTGCAAAATGTTTTAATGAAGTGAGCTATATTTCTGTGTTAAGTAAAATGAGGTTTGAAGAAGCTACTGTTGAGACTAATTATATTTTTAAATTGATGTTGCAGATTTTTACGCTGCCCATCTCCTTGAAATAAGCTGTATAAAATGAATTAGCAATAAACACTATAAAAAAGAAGGCTGAGTAACTTGTTACAACTATCAATCTTTTATGCTCTAGTACTTCAGCGAAGATATACATCTTTTTTACTCTTCAACATATTTTCAGATGAACCTAACTTAAAATAAAGGCACCGATCACAAAAGACCAATTTATAAGAGGGAAAAAAAAATGCAAAAAGCTCTTTCTAGCAACTGCTGTGAGCTCTGATTCTGAATTTCCATAAAGATCTGTCTTGGTATATTGGATTCTAAACCATTAGTTTTGTCAATTTTTTTCTGATAGGATCTTAGCATATGGCTTTGGAAAACTTATGGTACTGGGATAGTTGACTTCACTCACTGCAATTATGTGTTAAAAATTATTCTTGTATATGGACACTTAAATGTTCTTTATTGTGACTCATGATCACAAGGAAAAAGTAGATCAGAAGAGTCAGTTCTAAACTGCTTCCTGGAGCATAGATTAGGTTTAGTTCTGTGACTTATGAAACACTCAGAGTCTGAAAAGGTCTGCCAGGTAACTAAAGATGGAAATAGTGAGGAGCTGACAAGAAGCAGAGAAGTGAAACTTATTAAACCAACTGACATAAGTAACTCTCACTTGTATTGACGGGTAGAGAGAGAATTATGGTTTAGAAACTGTCATATCTGAAGTCAAACATCAAGTAGTATGGGGTTTTCTTGTTTGTTTGTTTTTTTCCTTTATACCTAAATGTTTAAACCTCAAGTTTTTCTTTAATTGTAGGAGAACAATTGTAGGCAGATATTTTGTAAAAGTTTAAAGTTAAATTTTCTTCAAAGAAATAAACAATTTAAAGTAACTGTAATGGCAGAAATGTTTTAGTGTTTTGGGGGACAGCGGTGAATGCTGCTTGAGCAGGTGTTAGGCAGGATTTTAAGTTTCTTAATGCAGTATTGCAACACTTGAACTGACCTTTGGAAGCTTGGCAAGTATATTGATCAGAAGGTATGCTTAAATCTAGGGATCTTATGTTGCATAAAATGTTGTATCAGCTAATTTGAAAACAAGACTATTGAGTGAATTTTTTTCTATGTATATGGGAAGAATAACACAATGCTTAATCTCTGCTCTTATCAGAGATAATCTAATGGAAGTGAATGTTAAATGTCATCAGTCTGTGGTAGCCTTGCTGAATGGCCAAGAGCTCTCACCTGGGAAATAGATGCAGGAATCAGGGTCCTATTGATGAATCCTGACCTCAGGTACAGGAAGATCGAAGGCTCACAGTTCTCTGGGTGAGCTTGTCCCTGCAAAACAGTTGGCCTCTGACTAACCAAACCATGTGAAAGCCTGAGCTTTACCATCTCTTCATACAGGCAATTAAGGGTTCTTCTGAAATACTTAGCTTGGAATTGATTTCTGTGGTGGTGCTTGGAAACCTTATGTTAAGGGAGCACAGAAAGGTAATATGGCTTGTAAACAAGCTATGTGAATTGATAGATAATGTTAGACCCATATTTCATGTTTATTTTTCTCTTGGTTTTGCAAAAAGACAAGTCTTATCCACTGTAAATCAGAAAGTACAAATTCTGTTTAGGCCGGGTTGAACTGTCATCTTTTCTGGTTTGCTTTTCTGTGTATAATATACTTTTTAAGGTTTCTTCTGAGGTGATGAATATTTTATGTGCAATTTCCCCTTAATTTTAATGTGCTATCAAATACTGGTGTTGTATGTTTGAAAGGGATTTGTTTCTGGTATAGTTCTTTTCACTTGAATTTTGGTAGCAATTCTGTAGCTAACCTATTGCACTTTAAAATGGAAGCTTTGTTTAAGATAGTGGATAGCACACACACAAAAAATGCTTAATGCATTTTGTCTGGAACAATTCTCAAATTCCAAAATTAAGGTAAATTTGGCCATGTAGTGCCAGAAGACCATTAGGTGGCAGTAACATCCTGATACTCCTACTGTCCTGTTCCATCAGCTGTGGTAAGGGTCTAACAACCTGGAAGCGTATGTCTTTTGGCCACCAAAACTACTTTATATATATATATTTATATGGATAAGGATATTTAGTGTCAGACATGCAAGTGTATAATGGTACGTAAATATTTTGGATCTGTCCATTTTTTATTCTCTTTTTTTTCTCCTTTAAGGAAATAAACAACCACTGTTGACATCCACTGTACAGAGTATGCATTTAATAGCCCAACATATGTATAGAAATACTAATGAGTGATAACTATTTTTGTAACTTAACAACTGTAAACTGTTGCTCTTGTATCTGTGTAGCAAACAATCTGTATCAATTTAAGCATGATAAATAAACACTTCATAAGTCAAGGTATATTTTGAAATGACTTGTAGGATCCAGAGCTTGTCTCAGTGTAAATTAAATGGGACAAGAAATGATGTTACTTAAAGGCTAAAATCTGGAGTGTACTTCACTATACGAACCAGTTGTGTGATTCTAGACAGGTTTCTTTCACGCTTGAGAGAGAAAGGTATTAAATTTTCTATTTATAAAACAAATGGGTCATGTTTGTTTTTTTTTGTGTGTTGTTTTACTGATTTAAAAATCTTTTTTCCTATCCCATCCCGCTATGCTTTTCCAATATATTTTTTTCTGAGTCTTTAAGGGTATGATTTCAGTTTTTGTAATTGCTGGCATTCTAGGATGCCACTTTGAATCCTACTCTTTCTTAAAATTCTGTTATAATGAACTGGCATATTGTAAAGGTAAGCACCATGCATGGACATACATAGGACATACTGTTGTTTCACTCTGGACTATTGAAGTAATTGAGGTAAGAAATATTGTATATTTATGGAGTTATTCTAAGAGCCCTCATCTAAAACGGATAACGTGTTCAGTTGTTACAGGAACTACTCTGTTGCAAGTACTTCAAAGCATTTTTCTTTTTCTTTCTGCTTTCTGTTTTTTGTATGTGTGTCTTATTTTAAGTTTCATAAAATGTATTTTAGGCTGCCCGTGGACAACCTTAATTGTTGTATCCTCACAACCTGTGACTTCAAATGCGTTCCAATGAGTGTATGATTTCAAATCTATGGGTTGTGTAAACTGTGTGTAAATAGTAAGCTTAGATGAGAATGAACAAGTACAATCACACTTGCTCTTTTCCTTTCCCTATAGTCCTAACATAAAGGTCGCTCCGTTGGAGGGTGTGCTGTTTTACCTAGGAATCTCCCTCAGCTTCACCTCAGTAGTTAAATTTCGACTATTTTTTTTTAGTTTTCTCCCAAAAGTATGATAACTCTGATGAGCCTTTGTCATACTGCTGTTTAAAGTGACTGGAGGAAAGGAAATGTTTTTTCTTCTGCAAAGACTTCTTTATTGGCAAAACCCTTCCTACGTTTTGGTTATATATTTCCACTACACTTAAGTTTAATCAAAGAAATGCAGAAGTGGAAGAGGGTTAGAGGAAATGGTGTATTTTGTGGTAGGGTAGGTAAAGTAGACACAAGTAAATCAGTAACTTCCGTTTGGCTTTTTGAAGCCACTTGGTATGAACTTTTCTGCGGGAAGCTTTGTTTGGAGGGAAATGTTTACTTCTAGTCAATGGAAAATGGTATTTCCTTTGCTTTAATCATTTTTTCTCTTGGAAAGGCTTTGTAGCGGGAAGACTTTTCGCATTTTTCTTCCCCTTTATTGGTTAGACTAGACAGAAAAAAAAAAAAAAAAAACAAGCTCCTAAACCGAAGATACAAGGACCAGACAGATAGATTTACTAAAACCAAATTGCATTATAGAACTCTTTCCAGAGGATGTTAGCTTATGAATTTCAACTTTCCTTAATTCAGTAGCTATTGTGAAATATTTATTAGCTATTACATGTTACAGTTTAATTTTATATTTGGGTCTTTCAAATAATCATGTCCTATATTTCTAAGCTAAGAAGGTTTAAGAAAAATACATGCCCTCTTCTAGCACTTTATGGATTTATTTTTTTAAGAATGTGTCACTTAGTGTGGAATACTGAAATTAAATATTTTTATTATACTAATTACTATTTTGATTTGCATTCATACTATGATATTTTTTTCAAAAGAGAAGTTAATTTTCATCTTGTTGTCTATGATGATCCTAACAAAGGCCCAACATAATATTGAAAACAAGCACCTGATTCAGAAGGTATGAAGTTCTTGCTTCATATGAACAATGAAGTTTACTGTTTTGCCTAACAGCAGAGCATCCAGAACAGGACAAGAAGCTTAAAAGAGAATCCGAATAAAGGACAGTTTTACCTCCATCCTTCTGAGATGTTGTAGGGTAGTCTCAGGAAGAGTTGATTGCAGGGGCCAGGCTAGAGCTGATATTCCCATCCAGCAGGACAAGGTAGGGGAGAGCAAAGGCCGGCTGCAAACAGCAGCTTCTCTCCTTGTGCAGTGTAAGGCCGATTGAGTGGGATTACATTGACAAGTGCAAAGAGGTAAGCAAATATGCATTTGGACAAAGTTAAAGGTGCAAAAATTTCTATTTCCTAACTTCATCCAGAAGGTAAATGTCTTGGTGTTCAGCTAGTGAAAGGTCTGGCACTTTTCATCAGGCAAGTTCCCACAATTGGCCAGTGACAGAGATCCGAAATGTTTGAAGATTTCCTTCCCTGCCTGGGAGTTGCACTCTCTTAATTTCATACACATACATAACTGTGCAATTGAGCACATTATGTGCTAGGTGTGTTACTGTGCTCACCTGAGGACTGGTGATGAATGACACTAATTGCCTTCCAGTGTGAAAATGATGTCTGTTTGGCTATGTAAAGAATACCACATCACATGTGTAGGTTTACTAAAAGTCTTTTGATGCCAGATGAGGCATAGATCCCCCTATGGTTTTGTTTGTTTTTTCCAGAAATCCCTGCTGCTTAAGCCTGAGAGCTGAGATGAGTCACTGTGTTTGCTGTGTGCGGGTAGCAGGTGCCACACAGCCTAATGAGCTGTCACCAGCACTGCAGAGCTGACACCACTCCACAGCGAAGCAGCTTTGCCATTAGCCAATGAATTGCCTAATGCAATCAAACTAGAGCTTCATTAAGGAGCTTCTCTGCATCACTATGAGGTAACATTTCACTGACTGTAGTTATGAATATGTGAAAGGTCAGGATGCATATCATTCCTAAGAACTTTAAGGAAGAAGCAATATTTCTAGAAGTCCTAGCAGTATAGTTGAGGTGGTGAAATAAGCACAGTTTGCCTTTATTTTCCTCCACTACAGCTGCAGTGCAATTCCACAATTCTCTTGCTCTCGTGACAATCAGAAGAGTGAAAAGAGTGAAATAAGGGTTAGCTCAGTAGAAGGTAACATCTAAGAAAGTCAGCAGGTCCTTACCTATTGCTGTTCTTTAGCAATTTTGAAGGCTTGTTTATTTATAATGTTATAAACTGATTTGTTAAGACAGATTTATTTTGGAAAAGCTAGCAGCTGTCTGAGTGGAGATCCATTTAAGAACTAAATTACGAATTAAGGAGTTATTTCAGCATCCACATTAACATAATCTTTGAGTGAAAATCACAAAAGTACAAGTAAAGCCAACCATCAGGAGTCCCAAACATTGCTGCAGATTGTACGTTCAACTGCTGCGGAATTTATGACGTCTGCAGCCACTTGTACCTGCTGCTGGTGCTCGCCCAGAGCAAAGGAGGGTCAGCCCTGCTGTTTCTAACATGGAGTGACCTGGCTTGCTGACTTGCCCACTGCCATCAGGAGACTGTCCTGGCTGCCTCTGCTGCCCAGCATGGAGTGGATCCAGATTTTCAGCGGTGAGGAGGTTTTTTTGATGGTTGGAAGTGTTGGCTTGGAGGCTTTGGGAGAGCTGGCAGAGTTCAGCGAGGGACTCCCGTGGTTTAAGCCACCTTTGGATTTTGAAGAGTAAATTAAGCTGTAGCACAGATAGACCTGCTGCCTTGCTCATGATGTTGGCTAGCAAGCTTGCCTCTGGTTTGCTCACATTAAAAACACAAATAGTTGGAGAGAAAGAAGTTGAGACTTAAAGAAAATGAAATGAGCTAATCTTACGTCTCGTTCTGACAACTATACTGTTTGATATGCTAATGTGTGAAAAATCCTATTTAAAAGTGAAAGATGGGCCTCTCCAGCATGGTAGGGATTCAATTTCCTTCTTTAAAGAGCGGTGGAGAGGCTGAATGCAGCTCAAGGTTACTTAGTGACCTTGCTAAGAACAGCTAGCCCTGGAGTCGGGGGTGGTGTAGGGGGTAATATGCTGCTGAAGCGCCCCTTATTTTAACACAGAAACTTGTTTCTGATTTCTTTGTGGTTACTATTGATACATTTCAGTCTAGGGCACCATTATTTCCCTTCTGGAGCCGCTGAATCATTTTTTTGTAACTTAGTAGACTGTGATGGGAACGTGAGCATGTGCTGCTGCCCTCCTCCATAGGTGGTGGTGCCACGCGCTTGCTCTGCGTGCCAGTGCCCACAGCCCCTTGGCAAGGAGTAGGTCACATCATCCTTGAAGAACTGGAGAGTAATTCCTGAAAGAGGAACCTGACTAAAAGTATAATGAACTTCTTGCCTCTCATCCTTTCTTCCTACCAACATCATCCCCTCCCCTGTTCATCATTACCTAAATGTAACCAGAAGTAAAAATGACCTTTCAGAGCAGACCAGTGCTTTGCTGGTTGAGCCATTACTGAATTTTGATCTAACAAATCCAGTACTGCTGTTTATGCTGGACCTGCGAAGCGCTCTCCTTCAGAGGTCCGAGCACTAAATCTGTTTTCCTCCCTCTTGCTCCTTCTGTGAGGGCCTAGTGACAAAGTCTGCTTGGACACTGAAGCTGAATTGGTGGCAATGCCGTTGGTCAGGTGTGACTAGTTCTCTGTTAGCCCAAGCTCTCTGTTCCCTTCTCCTTCCTGGAAGCGCGTGTTGGAAGGGCTCGGAGGTGGGAGTAGCGCACGGATGTGCAGATGTGCAGGTTGTTTCACACTTGGTGAGCACTCGCACTTGAACGCGGTAGTCTTAAGACCTGTCCACACGTAAATATATTCTCTGCTTGTGCTCTCTACCTCCTCCTTCTAATAGTGTTTTCTTTAGATCATAACAATGGAGAGTTGCAGTATTTCTCTGAGTTCATAGAAATATGCACCTGAAAATGTGGAATATTAGCATGAGTATAGCCAAAACTGGCTGTCAGTGTACTTGCTTTTAGGCAGATATGCTGAGCTTATACAAATATCAAGATCAAAATAACTCTAGAAAAGTCTGATTTTTATTTATTTTTGTGTTACCTTTTTAAAAATTTCCATACATGAGGAAATCTTATATCCTACTGAAACTCTGCCCCAAGGCTGCCTCGAGTGTGTTTCATTTTTGTACAAAAATATTGCAGTTTATTTACAGATTTAAATGTTCTACTTTGGCAGATAGTAGTGGGGGGAAAAGTGCAACGTGGATAAACTAAAAAATGCCAATAAATGCTGCTAATAACTGACTAGAAACTGAGAAGAAATTCAGAAAAACTGAGCTCCTGCATAACAGTAAGAATGGAACATAGGTGTTAGAAGCAGGAATTATAAAGTAGATGCAAAAATCAACTGTACATTTTTATGCATAGAAAAAAGACTGGCTTTCTTGCTTGCAAGTCTGTGGATGTTTTCCTTTGTTATCTTGTTCATTTTGATAAATTTTATGTCACTTTGGAAAACTACTAATGGACTGAAAGTCCTGCTAATGAAATCTTAAAACTGCTATGGATGAGGAAAGCAATTGCTTAAATACAGCCAAAATTAGAAGGCAATTACAATAATTGTACTAGAATTTCAAATAGCTGGATACAAAGATATAAACAGTTATCTGGGGGGGGAGGGGGGTGAATGATAGTTTATGAATGGCTGCCCCCCAATACTATCAAAAGTAGCAAATAATCAGGACAATGTGCTCTGTATTTTGAAAATGTGTTTTGGACAGCTCAAGGTTAAAAATCATACAGTTTGGGTTTACTTGAATATCAAACAACTTTTTAGATTTATTAGATTTAAGTGCTGTTTTATTAGTGTACTGCACAACTCAAAATCCAGCACAATTTTTAGGGATTCATCTGGCTTTGTCAGTATAATATCTTCCATTTATATGCTTATTCATCCTTCATTTTTTCCCTTACCTACGCATTTATGGGTTAGTGCTTAAACACTTAAGGCTTAACGTAAACTTATCAGTGCTGGCTAAAAGTTACCGTTCCTGGAAATACTTAGGTTTTATTTTAAGCAGGAAGAAAAACAGGAATTGAGTGTGCGGGGGGGTTCTGATATGCGGGTAACTCGGAAATGAAGCGAGCCCTGAGCAGAGGCCCGACAGCAGCCGGGAGGCTCCGGGGGCGGCCTGGGGCCTGCTCTGCATCCCGTGGCCTGGACAAACCGGAGAGCCAAGGCAGACAAGTCTCTGCGTCACCAGAGACCAGACGTACCAACCCTCTTCATATTTCAGGCCCTTTCTCCTGTAGATTTGATCTCTCCTTATCCAGCATGTAAACATGCATTCTCGTTTTCAGCTCTCCTGCAAAGCTCAGTGTATGCGTGTACATAAGCACTGAGCACTCATGGTAGGAGGTGGTTATTAATATGTATTGGTATCTTATGGATTATTCTGGGTTTTGCTGATGAATAAATGATCAGGCTTTAATATTTCATTATTTAGATTGTAGTTTTGCATGTGATCTGAATTTGGCTTAGGAAATAATTATTGTATAATGACTGTGAGCCTTCTGTGTAATGTACTTACTGTCCTGACAGATTTTCCAGAAGACACATGGGACTCATTTGTTAGCAATCCCAGGAGGCATGTCATGATCATAAATAAGGACTGTATCAACCCGTGCTCTCTCTCTCTCTAAAGTGATGTTCCCTTTGGAAAACTGGTGATTGGGGAAAAAAATTGCTAATGGCCCCATCTGAACGGATGTGCAGGTGCAAGTTTTCCTTTGACAGCACAACAAGCTAAAGGAGGGTCCTGAATTTTGGTATCTGTCATCTCTTGTTAGTGAATTGCTGCCTAAATCATTTTCCAGTGTAGCTTATTTTATAGCCGTTCCTCTTCCTCACCCCATTCCTGCCTAGGAATGGTACAGTATCTGTTCAAAACGCATGCAATGGAAATACTGGCTTGGCCTGTATCTGAAAGCATAGCAAATAAAAGCATTTTACTGCCTGGGGCAGAGAACTGTGGATGTGTGAGCTGGAGGATGCTGGAAATACTGTTACTACTACCCCTTAAGATGCATTGAATGTAAACAGTAAAGTTTACACTTATATAAGTAACCAATGCATCTTCCTGGGACATCCACAGGGAAACTCTCCTTGTGTCCGTGTATGAAATACATCTTACCCCACAGCAGGTCTTGCTGCTTCACAGGCAGGTAGACTTTTGTGCCTAGTTCAGAAGGATTAAGTGCTGGTTTTGGATGAGCAGTAACTACACAGGCACCCCACAGGACGGGGGAAAGGGCAGATGCAGGATATGCAAGGCCTGGGAGTTAATACTTGGTATTCACAAATCACAGGAAAAAAATGAGATGTGCAAACAGATGTTTCTAACCTCTTGGTTCTTCTCTGTGCTGTGGTGTTTTCTGCCAGAGCAGTTGCATGATTTGTTTTCTTGCCTTAAACATACATCATTTCCAGGGAAAACATTTCTATATTTTGCTGGCAGAAAATTGCTTAAATCATTTTGCTTCCCATAATGTGTCTATTTCCATTTATACTTGTGAATACATATGCCTGTGCATATATTCAAAATACCCAAGTTACAAGATTGTGGATGGGTCTGCAACAGCACGCAAATGCGCATTATCATGTCAATAATACACATCAGCAATTTGTTAATGAAACTTATTCCTTGCCTCTCTGGCAAATGTGTAGCTCCCTCAGAAATACCCTTTGGTGTCGCATCCTCCAAACACTTGGTAAAACAACCGATAGAGAATAAAACATTCATGGCTTTACTGCAAAGCTGTGGAGCACATCCAAACCCCTGCCTAGTCTTGGGAAAGATTTCCAGTGAAGTGAGGTTTTGGAGTAGACTATATTTCTATTTACAAAATTCTGTTTTTTACAATTAATGTCTTAGTCCTTGTTTTTTTTCTTAATCTTAAAATAACTAGTTTTGTGAGCTTTGTAAAGATTTTTTTCAGACCTTTGGTCAAAAGGTGTTATTTAAAAGCATTGCTGCAAGTTTTTAGTATGATTTAGATGGCTTCAAAACAGCAACTTTTTTTCTTCTAAGATGAACATTACATTACAATCCCTAGGGCTAATATTGCTCAAGCAGCATCACCTTTTGGAAAAAAAAAAAAAAAAAAAAAAAAAAAAAGACAAAAGAGGAACCCCCCCCCCTAAAAAAAAAAAAAAAAAAAAGGACATAGGAGGATCTCCCTCCTCTGCCTTCTGCCTCCGAGAAGCTTCTGAAGAGAAAGCAATGTTATTGCGGCCCTGGAGATGCCAGTCTTTCCAGATCATGTTAAAATAATTGGCAGAGCTATGAAGATTGTCTAAAACCAAGATTTAAATGAGCAAATGCATCTAATCTGTAATGTGAAGTACTGCCTGGCCCCCCGGGCCCAGCCTGTGTGGCCTGTAACAGTCCTGTTGGACACATTGAAAACAGCCCTTAGCTTTGTGGTGATTTGAAGGACCTTCAAGCCTGTTCCTCTGGTCAACCTGTCAGTCACCTCTAGCCCTGCACAATTTGAAGTGGGGATTGAGGAAAGCTTCTGAGTAGATGTTCAGCTTCAGGTGTGCACAGCACCCTTGGGATTGTCTCAAGATCTGCCTTGCAATGTTTTGCACTGAGCAGCTGTGGCTTTTGCATGCTGCTCGTTTCCCTGGTGGTGCTTGGAGGCTGCCTGCAGATGCAGGAGCTGGGGACACGCTCGTCTCGTCGCACAAAGGAGCGAGGCAAAGACCCTCGCGCCCTTCCCTGGGAGACGCCGCATCCGTGGGACAAACCCCACCTGTCAAGTCCAGTCAGTCTGGGGATTTGGATGCCCAGGGAGGGATGCTATTCATTAGCTTAATAAACCTTAATTCCGTTCCTGGATTCAAGCCAGTGACGTTGTGCGTGTGTTAGCTCACTTAAACATGCACACTCACGTTCTAGCACCCCTGGGTCATTGTACATTTAACTCGAAAAATATATGTACGCTTAATACACTGCTAGTATTTGATCAAACTCCCTCGTAAGAATTCTTTAAAGCTACTGTTCAGGAACCCAAAGAAAAGGCAAAGGATTAAAAGAAAAATCTTGAAATGACAATGGTCATAAATGGGGTTATATTCTTTGTAGGCCTCCCAAGTGAATTAAGGTTTGTGTGCTATTAGATGCAGTGGGGAAAATACTGTGGAGAACCATATCATTCTTTGTCATGTACCTGCATTTTCATAAAAGAGAAATGACCCAGATTCATGGGGGCTCATTCTGAAGACACAATTCCCACTCTATTTTCTGTCATTAATAGTACATGCCTGGCTAGTTAGTGTCCCACCATAAATTCAAGCCTTCAAGCAAATACTGACAAATTAAAATGTAATTTCATTTCAATAGAAGGAAAAACAAAGATGTTTCTTTGGTTAAGAGTTTGCAGTGATCCACTATTCCAGCACGTAGTTCCTACCCCTCCTTCTGGCTGCCTTTACGTCCCGTGCTCTCTATAAACCATCTGAGCTGAACCATGTCCCCGAGTGTCCCTATGTGTGTGCCAACGGGCTCTGTTTTTCCTCAAGTCTATGGAGGAATTTCCTAGAAGTTTCTTTTCTTCCTGTTATACTTCCAGGACTGTGTCTGAACTGGAAAGGAATGAACATTATGATAGACCTGCTACTGTCTCTAGTTCCTGGCTGTACAGGTATGTTTTGCCCCAAGCTTCATCTCAACTGTTGGCCTATGAAACAACATTTTAAATCAAGCCAGAGTTTGGATTTAAAAAAAAAAAAAAAAAGAAAAAAAAAAGAAAGCTTAAAAGCTTTTTTGAATTTAGTGAAAACAAGCAACTTAAAGCACTCTAGAAAGGTGCCTGTGCACAGCTGACAGACAGCAACAGTGAAGATTTTCTCATATGAACCAGTTTATATACCATGAGAGTGACAAGACTGCCAGAATTTAAGATACCCTCTTTCTAATCCTGTCTTCAGCCTCTCAGGCCATGGATTTCTCCACACAAGTTGTGGCCATTGCACCAGATGTCTGCGGTTGAGCCATTGAGTGTCACAGGTCCTTGTCTCGTGCCTGCTCTTTTGGGACATAACTAATTTAGCAATGTGCAAAGTCATCGTGTCTGGAGTAGATGAGTGAAAATAATAGATTAGGGAACTTGGCCCCGTTCTGGCCAAGCGAGCTTCCTCTTTTCAAATGGGAAACCCCCAAGTGCAATTCCTGCCCCCTAGGCTTATTTTTATCCCAGCCTATAACAGGGAGGCGCGGGCAGTGGTGACTGGGAGAGAAGGAGCCACCTCGGTGTCGGGGACACCCGACCGAGACCCCTACTGAGTGGGGACCCAGGTGGCTGCCTCCTGTCACCAATGCTCGCGCTCTCTCCTCCGTGTGTTACCGCGCTGGGGTTAGTCAGTAGGGTGCTTTGTAGCTTAGTTTACTTGTTTCCTCATTTTCCTCTAAGTAACCCTCGAAGTCCTCAGTTTCCTGTGCAATATAAACAAATTGTGTGATACCGCACCTGAGATCGAGTGTGTGTTCCCCTGCTGCCCGGAATCCGCAACCCCACTACAGAAAGTCCTCAGTTTCCTGTGCAATATAAATAAATTGTGTGATACCGCACCTGAGATGGAGTGTGTGTTCCCCTGCTGCCTGGAATCCGCAACCCCGCTACAGGCATGGAGTTAAGCTTCAGGTGCAAGTCAAAGTGCTGCTCTGGTTAACGCCTTCGGGAAGGGATGAGTTTGTTCTGTTTCCACTTTCCCAGGACTTGTCATGTTTTCTGTGGGGCTGCTTGGAGTCGCTCTCCAGACACTGTGAACGGGTCACTGCTTGGCTTGTGAGGCACATGACCTCCACAAAGGGAATTGCAGCAGGATCAACCCATCCCCAAGATCTCCACAGAGACTGTGCAAGGTCAGCAGCTGGCCAGTTCTTCCTCATGGGAAGATGTCAGGACAACTGTTCTTATCCTTTTGCAGAAAGGTATTTGCTTTGCCATAGTCACCATACCATTTCTTTTGTGTTCCCCACTGCTGTGCCCCAAATACCATATATTGTGATTGCTGAAATAGATCATTGAAATACTGGCTTTAGTGTTTGTAGTTCAGATTAAAGGATGGGGTTTTGATAAGACATCTGTTCTGCAAACTACTTCTGCTTAATCGCAAGGTCGCTTCCATATCCTCTAAATAAATTCTAACTCTTACGGCAAAGATAATTGAACAAGCAATCTAGAAACATATGCTCTTATGGTGATATTTATGGCACTAATTTTGCATTTAGCTCTTAGAAGCCTGCTAGCTTGGAAATCTAGGCACCTCTTTCTCCTTTCTTTAAAACATCTATAATTCTATCATGAACTTTCTTCTTTTTAAAACAAAAACAATAATTATTCACTGTCACAAAAATAAATCAGGAAATCTGTTAAATTTTCTATGCAGATTCTTCAGTCTTGCAAAAGAAGGGCAATATTTTCTACAGTGAAGACTCTTTTCAGATCCCGTTAGTGGAGGAGGGGAACATGAACAAGCCCCAGCACCAGGGATCCGCATCCTAGGGATCCGCATCCTAGACCTGCCTCCACCTGTGCCTTAAGACTAACCAGTGAAGTCCTTTGCTCTCTCTCTATTTCAGTTTTCCCATGTATGAAACAGGGCCTTAAGACTAACCAGTGAAGTCCTTTCTCTCTATTTCAGAGAGGCCGGGGAGAACTTTTGGCCACCTTTGCCAATGCCTAGGCATTTGTGAAGAGCATAATGGAAGTGCAGCTTGTGGCCAGCCTTGGTCCTCCACTGTCCTAACAACTTGTCTCTGGTGGAAAGTGCTGAAACTCCTGTTGTCTTTATGACAGGGCACACGGGCTTGTTAATGACATCATTTAGGAGAGCAGACAGTCATATCAATAAACACAATTAAAGTTTGTCTATATTTGTCACAATAGTGTGGAAATATCCATGTGGTGCACTAATTCTAGCTCTTAAATGAGGGGAAAGTGGCATTTTGTCAGGATGTGGGAGGACAGGGGAGAGGAAAGGAGAGGAAATGATGGGCAGGATGTGAAATCTTTTTATCTGCCTTGGAGATATGTTACTGGCAATGGAGAGTAGGGGAAAGAATACTACTGTGCTGTCACTAGTGACCCACAAAATTCTTCTTTTGGAAGGGCTGCACACCCTGCTGCTTCCAGCCAACCCGAGCTCCAGACCTCCTGCACGTATCCGCTCCGGTTGGGTGCCCCAGGGAGACGGCTCCCGGGCTCACGTCACCGGCCATCTTGGCACGGAGTCTCATGGCTCTCCCTCCATTTTTCCTTTCTTAATCCCAGCTGCACTAAACACACGTCACCGCTGGCCATAGCTGCAGCGCTTGACGCCTGCTCCTCCACCCAGCTCACATGAAGTGGAATTAAGCCAGTCCTGGCACCGCCCATCCCCTCTGGCCCTCACAGCAGGGAGACCAGTGGCGTGTCCTTCACCTGGAGGGGAAGGCGCCAGGGAAGGCGCCTGCTTCCTGCCTCCGTGCTGGGGCCCGGGTGCCGCCGCACGGTGCAATGAGGAGAAGGTGGTCGGGGGCTGTGGACACTGAGCTGGCATCGGTCGTCGCCTCTGCTCCCAGTTCTGGGGCATCTGCCTTCTCGGGGCTGGAGGGGAAAAGGAGGCACCTGGTTTCCTTTTCCTACTCCTTGGCAGAATGATAGCTTGTGAGGAGGAGAACGAGAAGGGCTGTCAGCTCCTGAAGGGAAACCTCTCTTGGAAAGCCTGGTGAAAAGCCCCAAGTGTGAAGCGTTTGTCTGTATTTTTCTATCACTTACACAGATGCATGGGTTCCTGCTGCTGAATGGCTTCACTCATTGCTTCACGTAAGTGTGGAGTCCTAATTTCTGGTTTTATCTGAAGACCATTGCAAATGTAGGTCCTTCGGGAAGAAGAAATGAAAGTTGCTTCAACAGCTTTCTGTAAGAACGTGCTTCAGCTTTGTGAATCCCTAGCTTCATTTCAGAAAAGCATGTTCGTGTCACAAATGGATAAAAACTACAAGGGTTCATTCAGGAATGTAACATCCACTTAATTGATCTATTCACAAATCACAAAATAAAAGACAAGATTTATTAGGCTTTGACATATGGATTAAGTATGCTCCTTCTGTTTCAAGATGACATTTTCCTCCTCTCAAATTTAGTTAAAAATGTAATAGCCTCTCAATTAAGCACAGATTCACAAACCTCCTTTGTCCCTTCTTGGTCATCCATTGACCCTTTGTAAAGCCCAACAAGGAATCACAGTCTTAATGGATCGTCTCACTGTGCTGTGGAGTAAGAAGGAAAAAAAAAAAAAGGAATATCATGAATTACTTATAAAGTTCACTGAGATACAGCCACTGACAAAAAGACTAATGACTAGCTCCTAGGCTTAACTACGTTTTTCTTCACGTTGACTTTCATTACCAAGCTACAAAGGTGTAAATGGGCTGAAAGTGTTTCCTATATTCAAAGAATGATGGAAAAGCTATCAAGTAATGTGGGACAGTCACATTTTTCATAACATCATGTTTTATTTTTAAGTTCAAAAATATCAGCTACTTCAGAAGAAGAAACCTACAGTCTCCCTAAAATACAAAATAAACTGCTGGCTTCATCCTCAGCCTTCAAACTACAGTTCCTGGACCAGTTCTGAATCATTGAAATGAAGGGAAAAAATCATCAGGAGCTGCTTAATCAAGTCTCATCTTCATTTAAGTATTAAAAAGCGAACACAAAGTAGGTTCCTTGTGGGTGAGGTTCAGTGCTGCACCTTTGGAGGAACATCATTTCACTCAAGCCTGTGGTGGCCTTAAGGCATATTAAGCTTTCCCAAGTCTCTGCTAGGGGTGAATCAGTCCTGAGCCAAATATAACCAAATTTCTAGAATTTCCTTGCTGCTGCTTGAACAGCACTGAGAAATTACAAGTACTCCTGTATTTCTGCAGAGTCAGGAGTTGCCAGGCGTACTAATTGCCAGATGTATTGGAGCATAATCAAACAAAAACATTATTTGTTTCCCTGTTTTAAATTTTACCAGACAAAAAAAAATCCACTATTTATTTCCCCAGTTTGCATGTATCTGATTTTCTTCATAGTCCTTAAAATAGCCAAGTCCCTCAGCCTAAGGCAGTTGCTTACTTGGTGCAGATACTGAAAAGCCTTGGGTGAAACATCAGTGGCCGAGAGCTCCTGGACACAACTCAGTGTGGTTGGTGCTCTCACTGCCTAGGACACATTTGAAGGGCTGGTTAGGATCTGATCTTAAAGCCAAAATGCTAGTGATTGATAGGCAAAATAAATCTTGTTCCTCTACAGTTAATTATGGGAAACTTCTGTGTCCTAATCTTGCTTTCAGGTTTGCATGGCCCCTTTACTACATTGTACCAGCTTCAGACAAATAAGGACAAGATGTGTGTTCAGGCCTCCCTATGTAGTCAAGAGGAGGTGTAGCCATTTCACAGACACTGTCACTGTCCAGTGTTAATAGCTCGTTTTACATTTGCTTCCTTAACAGCAAGAGGGCTTTAGTCAATGGCCAAATGCTCTGTCTCCTTCCTACTGCGTTTTCCTCTTGCTTTTGGTGCAACAGCTACCTGTGAGTGTACAGAAGTTGTACATTTTCCTGGCTGAAATATCATTGAAGGCTGTTCTCAACAGAGCTAAGATGAGGGATCTTTAGTTCTTGTTCTTTGCCTAGTTATCAGGGTAGGGCTACTTTTTTGCCTGTGGAGAGCTGCGGGAAAAGGGAATGTAGAATTTTCAGATCAGTATTCTCATCTGCTCTGACTACTACTATAATCTATGCCTTAAAGTTTATTGGATTATTTCATGCACAGCTCTAAACCTTTGCTTAATTAAGATAGTATCATTTAGAAACAGGAGCCATTTCATAAGGTCAGATGCTCCACCTTTAAACTTTCACCTGGGTAGGGTCTTTGCCTAGGAATGTGTTCTCTAGCTGTCATATCAATGCAAAAACAGATTTTGTTTGGCTTTATTTCCCCTGGAAGAAGGTCTCCAAAAGATCTGACAAGTAGATATTCAAGATATTCGGTAAAAAGTAAGTCGCTAAATTCTACCTATAAATAGCAACTGATATAATCTTGAAGACTTAAAGGTGACTGATGGTGTGACAGTTTTTTTATAGAGTGAAACTTTTTAGGAAATGAGAAAACATATTTTCTTGGCTTAAAAGTGCTCCAACCTGTCCCTATTTTACCATCTGATCCTCTTAATTTAGTATGGCTTCAGCTGGAGTTGCTTGCATGGAGGCTTTCACCAGGCCCTGCTCGCCTGACACCAGTAGATGAAAGAGCTTGAAGCTCTCAGGTCTGCACTAGAGTAAGCGGGGCTGTTTCCTTTAGAAGAGTTGTGCGGCCTTATTCTGTGAAGCAGTAAATTCTGTTGATGGGAGGTTTTTGTTAATGGTGGCTTTTTTACCCTGAACCAGAAGTTTCACTAGAATTTCTTTTTTCCACAATTAGCAGGATGGTGCTCAAATTAAATCTAGAACATTTTCTTTTCAGCTCTTGTTGGAATAGGTAGAAAAAGAGCTTTGGGAAGTATCCACTCTGTTTACACTCTACTTTTAATTACAGACCCTTGGGAAAGAGCATTAACCTGCCTTTGTATTCAATGTGGTACATGCTAAGATTCTCTAAATCTGAAGTATGATTAGAGCTTTACCTTGATTTCAATGTGATTTAGATAGATGTGTGAACCTTGAGATGCATGAGATTTAGAGACCCACTTACTGCCACCAAAAAGTTATTGTTTGACAGTATTCCCAACTATCTTGGTTATAAACAGTTGTCAAAATGTTTTGTTTTGTTTTCTCTTTTCTGCACTTTTTATCCATGCTGAATCTGCTGGGGAAACACTTTGTTTCCTTTTTGGTTATTATTGGCTGCACTGATGACCTGTCCTCAGTAAAACATGGGGGTTAATGTTGTGAGTAGCAATTTTTGTTCCTCTGTGAAGGTTCCAGCTCTACTCAAGGATGTTTATATGTTAGGATGCAGATTGGAAACTTGGTTTTAAGTGAAAAGCATAAGTAGAATATGTGTTACTGTGTAAATGCCCTGGGAATTGAGAGGAGAGACAGTCCAACAGGGCTTTACTCCTGCCTTTCCTACTGAGTTTATAAGCTCCTGTCTAACTGGAAACAACAGACCATCAGAAGTAGAATATTTTTAGCTATAAAAGGAAAAAAAAAAAAAAAAGAAAAAATGAGAATGCCTGCAATGGTATTAAAGTGAATATCCATATGAATCTACATTTCGTATAAATTATTCGAAACAGTCCTCTATTAATCTGCTTGTAGCACTTTCTCTAGCACTTTTTGCCCCATGTTAGCAAACCTCCTTACCCAACCAAACATTGTGGTTAGGTAAAGACCATGGCTGGAAGTGGTCCTCAGGGAGCCTGAACTTTGCAAGCCCACTTACCAGAGCCCAAGGCAGGCCACAGATCATGTGGACAAACCACCAACATAGAATTAACTAATTTTGCAGTCCCTAGCATTATTTTATTCAGAAATACAAGTTCAGTGTGATTTTCTAGATCAGGGAGCTGGTCAGACCCACTGCTCCCTGCCTGGAAGGGGGCCCTGAGGGAAAATGCAGGGTAATGCACGGCCTGTTCTCATCTCATCACGGAGCTGGGGCTTGCTTGGGGAACCTTTCCCTCTGGTTTTACTCTTGTAAATGGAAATAAAAAAGGGAGGAGTGAATTTCAGTTAGTTTTAATTTTGTCTTATCCCAAGCATGTTAAAAAAAACCCTCATTCTTCTTCACAAAACAGAATAACACCCCCTGGCAAGCCCTGTTCCCACCATTATCATGCATATTGATAGTATAAGGTTGTATGTCAGAATTTAAACCATAATCCAAACTGATCACAAGAAGTAGGCCACAAGACACAAGGCTTGTTTCTAAAGTGTATTTTTTGTCTATTTTGGACAGCATATTATAAGCTCTTTGGATTTAGTACTTTGAAAATGCCGCTTAATTACACTGTAGAAGTTTAACTGTGGCCAAGCAATTCTAGTGCCCACATCACTGGTTGTGAACAGAACCTAAGGAAACTGATGACTACAGTGACAACGAGGAATAATTACACATCTGGACAGCAAATAATTTAGTAGCTGGTGGGAAGGAGGGCCCAGCCTCTTGGGGGAAAGACAGCGAGTAACCAGCAGCAACTAAATGGCAGGAAGTCCCTTCACAGGGAGCGAGAATAAAACAAGTGACAGAGAGAAACAAAAGCTAATGACTGTGCAGCCATTCTGCTGGGGGCAAGTAATTGAGAGACATGAGAGGCACTTTTAGGAGTGCCAAAATATACATCATTATCGGCTGTTTGATGGGGCTTGTCAAAAAGCCACAGTCGCCTGAAAGCTGAGACACGTGTTCAATAGACACCGCTGTAGAAGCTTGGGCAATACTTCACAGATGGAGAGCTAATGCTCAGGGAGGAGGTGCAAAGGGAAGGTGTCTACACCCTGTCTAACTCTGTCCTGTACAGCAACTGTGAATGGGGACGATCTGAAAGCTCACCAAGGCCCAGAGGGACAGTGTGATGTACAATGTAGGCCATTCAGCCCGCTGGGTCATTTCCCCCTGCTGCAACCCCATAGCAGCCAACACGGAATGCTAGACTGGCAAAAGAGACAAAAACTCCTCCTGTCTCATAATAACTCCATTCACCGTGCTAGACTGCACTGTGCATTGACCCCCACTTCTGCTCACATATAGATATCAGCCATGGAGGGGAAATATGTATGAATATGGTGTTATTCTGTGGAGGAACACTTAGGAAATATATATATTTTTTTCATTTTTTTTTTCAGACCCGTAGTAGAATATTTTAGTCATACTCTGAACCAGGACAAAACCAAACAATCCTGCCCCCAAGCTATTACAAATGCAATTTTCAGTTTTCTTTACTTTGCTGCTACTTTAAAACCAGCCTTATTTGGTTTTGACTGTGAGCTGCTTATTTTGAATTTATTAATACATCTGCTGCCTTTGACAAAATGAAAGTGAATTATGAAAGCTATGGATATACTTAGTAATAGCAGTGTTTTGGTGGTTGAAATGACTGATATATGGCTTTGAGTGTGCTACTTACTTAAGAGAAATTTTTGTCCTTCTTCTCTCAGACTAGACTGTCAGAGAGCCACTGATGTTTTATCTTGGTATGATAGGAAATGTTTCTTTCCTAGGCTAAATAGGCATATCTAAATTTTCAGTAAGAAAATTCCTTGCCAAGGCAACAGCCAGGGCTTTGGCAATGCCTTGCTTATCTGCTGCATTCTCTCTGAGGAGCAATGTCTCCTCTGCAGCCCATCTGCTCCTCGGAGCACCTCGAGAGGGAAGTGAGATGGAAAGACGCATGAGGTGCAGGAAAGAGCACAGCAGTTTGGTCACCTTCATGCTTGCAAATGTGTATTGATTTGCACTTGCAGAGCAGCCCTATTTTAAATTACCATGGGCAGTAGGATACCAATTTTATCAAGGCAAGTGACTAATTTTAGAAGTTCTAGTGGAGAGCAGGAACAGAAAGTTTTCTTCTGCATTTCATAAACCATGCTGGCTTTTAAGATGATAAATTAATGTCAGCCTAAAGCAGGAAAATACCAGCCCTGAAAGAATGAAATCAATCACTTTCTGACAATGATTTTTCATTAAATAGCACACTTCAACCTTTTATGTCAACAGGCCATTTTTTTTAAGTTTGTAGAGCAAAATTTGACATCTTCTGCTGAAGTATTTCTGTAAGCTGCTATAGTCAACCTATATGGGGTCTTAAAATGAAATCACAAGTCTCGAAACATGAACTAAAACTGAGAGAGAAATGTGGCAAAATCACTTATGATGTGATTCTTTGAAAGATTTTACTGCCAATATAATCAATGAAATGTTCGTTGCTAGTTGTCACTGCAGACAAATGCAAATGCTGATTAGAAATAGTTCTTGTACATTGAATC